>JAPMNP010631401.1:0-11665 GCA_029874935.1 Atherina boyeri
TGATGAAAACATGACTAAGCCATTTGAGTTCCTTGTTCGTACTCAATGGTGACAGGACTTTTCATTTTGATGGCTCAGACAGTTTAATTGACATGAATACTTGCTTTTGAGGAATGGACTATCCATTTTGAGCAAGTGATGTGCTTTTGCAGGTTATCCACGAGGTTTTGCTGTTTGCACTAATTGTTTTGAGAAATGCACTATCTGCTGTGCAAATGTTAATTCTGATGTGAGAAAAGCACCAAAGCAACTGAGAAAAACTGTAACTGATGATACTTTTTTGTGTTTATTGGCAACGGCTGTGGTGTACAAAGACCACTAAGTTTACTGTAAAGTGGATGCATGATTCCAAGGGTTGCTTAGTGATCTGATGTCCTAATACATTTTAGAAATACTGATAGTGCCTGGTAAAAAAAAACAAACAAAGAAAAATAGATCCACAATTTGCAGGAATGTCATGCTCTGTGAAGTTTATACATAATCCACCTTTTCATCCATGCAAACTGTTAAAGGTAGGCTTGGATATTATATTGCTGCTGAAAAGAAAGGTACATTGCTAAGACAGGAATGGAAGCACAACTAGAGCTTCAGCAAATTGAAATAGCTATTTGCCTCAGTAACATGATTAAATTATTTTTTGTCACAGGAAAGACTGAGAGAAGAGAGGAAAAAAGAGTATAACCTCTTTCTTCGGGAACAATCTCAAACTGGGAAGCTAAAGAGGGGAACCCCTCCAGTTACACCTAAGGTAAAGAACAAATAAACAAATACCCATTCTTTACTAGATTAAAGTATCTTTTGGTGAATTTATGCCACCATGAAATGGTTGCAGTGTAAATGATGTTCTTCTATTGTTGCAAAATGTTACAAAGTAAATACTTTTCACATGTAATTGTCAGTCTGAACCTGTACAGTTGGGTGCTGTGAACGCAACTTCACAAGGCCCTCCTTTGTCCTTCCTCAATCCTCACACAACCGTACCGCCTCATCACACTGAGCGCCTTGCATCCCGGAGAGATATGGCCACCCTGACTGAGGCTGCAGATGAAGGAAGAGGTAGAAGGACTTGGAATCAAAGCCCTCAGAGGCAAAGGAGATGGGAAATCCACATGCCAAAAGAGCCTCACAGCTCTGAGGAGATGAACACAGATGAAGAGGAGGATTTCCATTTCAGACAGAGGAGGAGGCGAGACAGATGTGCTGAAGAGCCTGAGTACAAAGCAGAGAGTAGATCAAGAGAACGCAGAATAAACAGGTATAACTTTTTGTTTCTAAAGACTGATTTTGAACTGCTGTTATGTTCATTGATTACCGTAAAGATGAGTTTAAGTTTTGTACGACAGCTTCTCTGTTGAGTTCACCTGTCTTGTTTGCTTTTTTGTTTTTGTTTGTTTGTTTGTTTGTTTCTCCCCCAGAGCTTTCCAGGACACAGCAGAGATGCCCCTTAACAGAGAGGCCTCTGGTGTTCATGATCAGCACCACAGAGACAGTATCTGGAAGTCAGAGTAAGCAAGACTGATTTCTATGTACAATCAACAACTAAAGGTTAAGATGATCTTAGCCCTTCTTTTTACTGTATAAGGGGGATAATATCCTCAACATGCTTTTGGGTACTGGCCTGGTTGACTGTATTTGCATCAATCAGATTTGTATTTCTGACTGCATCAGTATTCACATGTAAAAGTGGACAGCCAATAAAATCCTTTGGAATAAGGTCACAAATTTTCACACTCAGCCTAAATGAGCCAACATAAGGTAAATGTAGCATAAGCTAGTCACTGATAACTATAGTGCTGCCATATTTACTTATCACCAATCTTGAGTGCTGCTCTGACCTGCTATGTCCAGCTCATTGTTATTGTATTATGCCATCAAGACATGCTAGTGTCAGTGATCTGTTAACATGGGGCGGTGATGGAAAGTGAGCTTAGGCTCAAGTTCAGGCAAAATTGTATAAGCCACAGCTTTATCAGGGGAGCTGGATTGATTGGAATGTGATGCTTCACTCCATGACTGAGTTATAGACCAGAAAGCTGTACAGACAGCTTCTACACGTAGTTTGGTGCATCTCAGAATGGGTCTGTTTGCAGTGTACTTAAACTCAGTACATATACTGTCAGTAAAAACACTGCCTCCTGTGGAGTGCCTCACTTTTTGTATCTGTGTTCAATAGTAAACAAATGCCAGAAAACAAGAGGACGACCGTGAGAGCTGAGTTTGCAACTGGACTCATGATTGGTAAAATCCACTTTTATTGCAATGTGCTTTTGGAGATATATTTCCTAGTTGGATTATTGAAGGACCTTGGCACATAAATCCTGTTTTAGCATCGTAAAGGACATTGTTGTGGGTTTTTTTCTCTCTCTCTTCTAATACAGGAGCAGTAGAAGATCGCACTGTCACTCAGATGAGGAAAGAACAGTATAAGCAAGAGTTGCTGGGACAAATTGCTGAACAAAAGAAGAACAAATTGAAGTGAGTATTTAATGTCTAAATCATTATTTTGAAATGACTTTTTTTTGGCCACATCCCTGATAGTTACCTTGGGATGATTTGCACGGGCATTTTGTTCTAAGGGAGAAGAAACTAGAGCTGAGGGTTGCTGCTACAGGAGCCACAGACCCTGAGAAAGAGGTAATAGAATAAGCATTAAAACAAAGAGCAGCAAAAACTAACAGTCTTGGAAAACTCATTACAAGATGTGTTTTTGAATATCTCAACCACCATAATGCAGTCAAAATATATGCCAGTGAGCCTCCCTGAGCAGTGTTCTCTGTTTCATTCTGGTTGATCTCTCCAGTCTGACCGAATAAAACAGCCCGGGCCTGCATATCAGCAGCGTGACAGCTTGAGACGGTTTCAAGTAGATCTGGAGGCTGTTGCTAAGGATCCAAATCCAAGGCTTAAATATGACAAACCCCTTGAGAACACAGAGCAGAGAGCTCCCCTGAGGAAGTCCCAGATGGACTTCAGTACAGTACTCAGTCATCTGCCAAGGAAGACAGCGCCTGGGATGACAGCAGTGCCAGCTGTCCCACCACTGGACTATTTCAGTGAGGACTACCACAGGGACTTCACAAGCTTACATGGAGAGGGGGCCCACCCAAGGTACCTCACAGAGGGGAGGGGTTGTGTTCCCATACATAAATGGAATTAATGACTGCTGTAAAAGCATTATAACTTATTTCTTTTTTAAGGTTTTCTGGTATCGCTCCACCTCTTCCTCCCATTGTACCCAACACTTACAAGACTCCATATGATGCACCCTATTACTACTATGGAGCCAGGAATCCATTAGAGCCTGATCTTCAAAATCAGAGTAAAGTTTTAACCACCATTTCCTGTAAAAAAAATGTGATATGTATATAAATACTAAAAAAGAAAAAGAAAAAGAAGGCCTTTACCTTTTCCCAGAAGCCATTCATACACACACATATCCCGGAGACTCCACATACAGCATGTGTTGTAATATCAGTGTGGTGTACAGTTATTGCTGTGTGTTTTATCTTCATGGTAGTTAACTGGTTTATAGTATCTGGCAGCTTTAAATGAACTCCCAGTCACATCTTTGTAGAATGAATACCTTTCATTATGGTGCCATTTTATTACCATATCAAAGACCTCCTGGAACTGGCATATCAGTTCATGAATAATTTTACTGCAGAATTTATTTCATGACAGGGGGAAATGTGGTTTATTGGAAACAAATGGATCTCAGTTCATCCAGATGGTCTATTGAGTTACATTTATTTCTTTTTCATTTACATACGACTGCCAAATGTCTGCTCTGGTCTTAGCTTGCAAAATTTAAAAGAAAGCAAAGAAAACCTGGCAGATTGTACTGATTATCTTGTATTTTTTGGATTTTCCTCTATAGAGGCTCTGCCTGGGGGAGTGCAGCAATCTGGAAATGTTGAGATTCCTCCACAACAGCCACCTCTTAGATCCCATAGCCACAACAAGTAAGACCATCTCAGTTTCTTAAGTGTTAGTAACTGACATATAATTTAGTTGGATGATTAAAAATCTCAAATTGTGTAAGAATACGTGGAACTCCAAACAGTTTCTCTGGAATTCCATTTGTAAGGAGGACTACCATCTATGCTAGCATCAAGTGTGATCTCTCCTTTCTTCCAGAAGAGGGCTCCCACAGCAAACTGTTTGTCACTATGTGCCTCTTTGTGATTTGTCACTCTTTTTGCTTTTAGAGCATCCTCTTCAGCTGTGGAGGAACTTCATTTGGAAAGGTCCAAGTTGAGAAGTCAACTGAGCTACCAGGAAGCATTAAAACAGCAGGTAAGTTGGTAGATTTCCATATGAGAAGACAATTTTTCACATAGTTTGGAACATAATGTCTTTCTTTTGCTCAGATAAAAGAAAGAGAGATGCATAAAAAAAGAGAAAAAGAGGAGGAGGAGCAATTTGATGCTAAACTGAAGGCTGAGATGTTGACATTTAATCCCTGGGGGAGAAGTGGGGGAGGGGCACCGATTAAAGATCAAAATGGAAACCTCATTAGTAAGTTTGCTTTGACTTTTTGGTTTTAATAATGTTTTCTAAATCTGAGATATTTCAAGGAGTACCACTGCAAATAATAATGCAGTGGGACATGTTTTAACAAACCGTTTCCTCTGATTTCAGGTGACCTGAATCAAATGCACAGAATCAATAATAGTAATATGTCCACCCCAGAGGTTACAGCCTTCTCTCATAGACTCTCAGGTAATGTTCTCTTACCTACAAATTGCTTCTTTACATGTGTATTTTCAGAAGAATGCACATTTTGATGTATTTTTTGGATATTATTCTTCTTTATTATGCACTACCTTGTGTTTTTGTAACCCTATGCAGGTTGTGATGAACAGTCACCTTTGCAACGGCTCCTCACACAGAACAGGTACAAAGAAGACCTGAAACAACAGGTAGGTTTGGGAGTCAAAGCAGCAGCATAGATGCTGAGGAAAGGAAGGAAATGCTTTAGTATGTGAATCTTTATAAAGATGATATTTGTATAAAATCATTACCTAAAGAAACTTGTTCTTAGCATTTTGTATATTAATTGAAATTACAATTCAAACAGATAGAGGAAAACACGAGAAAACAGGCAGAGGAGCGAGAACGTATCCTGATTGAGCAGGAGAAAGAGGACAAGAGGCTGGCAAAGGAGAGGGCTCGCATACAACAGGAATATGAGGAGGAGCAAAAGAAACAAAAGAAGACCATTGTGAGTGGGATCATCCCTTTGATTAAGAGCACTGCATCATTTTTCCTTCCTTTCATTACATCTGCCTTATTTACTCTCTGCAGAATCAAATTCAGATCCATGAACCCAAAACACATCTCGCCGCAAAGAAGTACTCAAAGCAAAACGAAGAGATGTTACCTCAGAGTGCCAGGGCCGAGAAAAGCTCACAGTTGATTTATGAGGTATAGTAAACCTGCAGAGACGTGTGTATTTCAGTTTAGGCTTTTATTAAATGGCTTTGTCAAAGAATGTGACTGCTCATTATTTTGTAGAGAGCGCCATCTCCTCCCATCCCAACTCTACAGAAGAAGCAGACAAAACCTATGACATCAAGGCCTTCCTCTGTAGTGAGCCAACTCTCCTCCAGGACTGTAAGTGGCTTATTAAAACAGACCAATATTTTCACATATTAACCTTAATGATGTACCTAATATTAAAGACAATGATGCTCTCTTTATAAGGAGCGTTCTGTGTCAGCACCACACAGTCAACCACTTCCTGCAAGATTGCCACCATTAAACGGTAAGATTGTTTTAAATGCCTCGCTACATAAATCACTTTTTTAATATTTATTAGTCCAATCATCGCTTGCCTTCACTCTCCCTGCTTTCTTTAGAGGGTCAGCAGGAATTGATCAGAGAACTGTCAGCCCTCCGTAGATATCTGAGAAGAGAACAGAGACAACTGGAGGCTCAGCAGGGGTTGAGAGATCCAGTGGAGGCTCATCCCTCTCCCCCTAACAGGTATTTCCTTGAAACTATTAAATGTACAATTTTACCCCAATTTGCACCCAAAAATGTTAGGGTGGATATGCAGTAATGTTTCAGTCTTGAATCATTTTTAGTTCAGTTCAAAATGGAAATTTGCTCCAACCTCCATTCTGCATTCTTTCAAGGACTCATTACTTCAGTAATATAACAATTTGATCCCCAAATAGATTTTTTTCTTTCTTTTTTTTGATGCTTTGCTTCGTAGAAAGTTTATTAAATTACAGTAAACGTGGTAATTTATTTTCTACCCATCTTGTATCATATGTAACATAACAGAGTTACACTTCAGTCTCTGCCTGAGCTGATATTAGTTCGCAGCAAATCATTTCAGAAATGTCTTTGAACTGGTACCAGTTTCAACTTTCCTCTGGATACAAGCAGCTTCCACAAAAAGGCAAACCCTTTATGCATTGTATTTGCATTTGGAAGTGAACTATCTAACATCTCCACACCAAATACACCGCGGTTTAGAGTGGGGCTTGGTGTTATAGCTACCATGAGTACATTAAGCTGTGCAATATTTGGGGTGGTTGTTGAGTTTTTCTCCTTTGCTTTCACACAGTCGACGACCCAGAGTGGAAGCCTTTGGATCTGCAAACAGTGAAGCGAACCAGTCTTCAGCTAGGAATCTTTACCCTGCTACTGCACATTTTGATAAGCCGAACATAAGGGACTTCAACCAGCTTAAGTACAGAGGTACAGAAAGCCGTTGTGCCTGATGAATATTTGCACTCACTCATTCTCAATCTCTATGCTTAAATGTGTCCTGGATTGTGGCATTGGGAGCAGCAGTTTATTTGTTCTGTATGGGCAATGGTAGACATACAATATACTCTACCCACAATATGCTTGCTGTCCCTGTAACTCCGTCTAATGATTACCTTGATCATGGTTTTGATAGAAAGAGGGATGGATCCAGCTGGACACCGCCGGTGTTTCAGACTTTCCACAGCCTTGACGGTCCTCCGTCTCCTTCCAGCCCAGGCTGAGACTTTAATTTCATGAGGTCATGGGAGGTTTCCATCAGTGACATGCAGTTTGGCAGTGCAAACACAGAATGAAATGCAAGCGACCAAGGAAATGGCTTTGGATGAGTTCCCAGACTGAGTTAAAGCAGGGGCCTGAGGAACACTCAGGGCTACAGATTGTAAAATGAGCAGAAAAACCATGAAAGGCTGGTGGTGATTAAGCAAAACCAACCCTCTACATATAAATCATGAATTTAAGCAAGATCACTTACTGTTCTAAAACATTGATGGGATCTAGTGAGAAGGATGCAGCCACGCTCTGATGCCGAGTCACAGGCAAACTGCTTATTTACAAAGGAGGGGAGGAGGGAGACTGCCAAGAAAGAGAAGAGGGAGCAATTGAAAGTTACTTGCCAATTATGTAAAGGATTTCTCTGTTAATGTCTATCTTTTCGTTCTTCTAGGATTTGTTAATGCTACTGTTAGTCCTTGCTGCAAGGCAGATAATGGATGTTGATTATTTTCCTTTTATTTGTCAGATAGAGTATCTGGCGAAGAGGTCTGTGCCATGTACCCTGACCCTCTTTCTTCGAAGTAAACAGCACTAAATCAGGCTTTTAAATTGACAGGAAAACCAGTCAATGAACACACAAACATCAGTTTCTCCCCAAGTTGTTGTGATCTTTATCTCATTGCTCTGTCCTCCTAATTAGACATTTTTGGCCCTCAGTTAAGGTAGTTATTATGAGCAGTTATTACCATGCAAGTTGTCTCATGACATTATCATTCATTTGTTGAGACTGTGCTTGTTCTTCATTTCTTTTCTTTTGTGTACTTTTGTGGTTTTTCCATCGAGGTGAGTTTGTAAGGTCTGCTACGGTAGACACCCTCGAACACCTTCACACAACAGTCTGTGTGCCAGGTTAACAGAGGCCAACCTCAGCTCATGGCTCTGTGTTGCTGCTTGTGCCAGTGAAGGGATCATGGTGGCCATGCCAGCTGCAGGGTGGCGATAACACAATGCCAGACATTGGGAATGGAGGCAGAAGAGAGAAGGCCTGGGGCAGATAAATAAACTTTAAAATAATTCCCAAACACTTTTCTGACTTTCTCACTGCTACTATTGACTAAGTGGAAAACTTTTTTTGGCAAAAGATAGATTAACTATCAGGTCTCCGACTCCTGTCCTGCTGTAAAAAACACTTACTTATGGGGCTTTGTTACAGATAACAATTGCGTTGATGAACGCAAGGAGTGGATTCACCAGCAGGGATCACCTCTGTCCACAGGGGAGCATCGAAAGAGGACGGCTTCACAGATCAGACTTACCCGTGCAGTATGAGCCTGAACATTAAATTGATGCTTTTTTTTTTTCCTTGAGTCAAAAAAAAAAAAATCTTTGTCAATCTCCCTTTTTTTTTTTTTTAGGAGGTACGTGACTGCGGGGATCAGAGACAATTAGTCTCTGATGTAAATGAAAGTCATGACCCATAATCAGCACCACATCGTGAAACCAGACTTGGACCGTGGCCATCACAACAGCTGCTCAGGTAAGAGTAAACAATTCATTGTTAACCGCATTTTTACCTCAATGCTGATAAAAACTAAGATACAAGTCAGTCTTGCAGATAGGCCCATAGTTATGCTGCCCCACTTTAAGATTTGTGCTTTTGTGTTTTTTTTGGTTCCTTTAAATTCTATGTTCATCGCTCATCTTAATAGATTAAATTAGCTAGATGCCATATTTAAGTTGGCTTTATTCTTTTTTACATATTTCTACAGGATGTGCATAATTAACTTAACATTTTCCCCAGCTTCTCAACAAATCATTGCGTTAAAAAGACATTTTTAAAATAGTAGAAATGATATTTAGAACAAATAGATGCAAAATCCAAATGTCAAGCTTGCTCTGTAACCTTACAAAGCCTCTGTACTTTCCAGAAAGGGTTATCTGGTGATGAATTGGGTGCCCTGCTTCTGCGCATCTCTGTGGAGACTGTTGCCACAGAGCCCTGGCTAGAGCCCAGAATGTCAGATACTGTAAATCACTCGAGCTGTGGAGAGAAGCCAAACAGCAAGATGGAGACTCCACCCCCAACGATACACCATGTCCAGTAGCTCCCATGAGCTGGTCTTGAATGATGGCAAAATTACAGCTTCTGCCGAAGCAGGTGGTTCTCCTGAGAGCAAATGTACTCATGTTATATATGAATCACTTAACGCTGACTTACACTTTAATTGTGGGATTTAATACACAGCTTCCCTTTAGAGACCAGTGTGCCAATAAAAAACATTTATATCTGTTCGATTGGATGAGACCAGTTTTTCTTTGCAATACATCATTTATCACAAGTTTTATGTGCAAATCTGAGGATGTGCCATAACCGTATATACATTTTGATGTAGTTAATTTAGTTATAAACACACCCTTGAAAATTGTTTAATATGTTATTAACTCATTCTCTCTGATCATTAATGCAAGAGACCTTGTAGTGATTCTGCATTTCAAATCAACCAAGTTCAAAAACTTTATTGACCTAGAACCTCATTAGAATGCCAGATGATGTATTGTACAGAAAGTTGTAAATAATCTTTTGCAACATAGAAAACTTTACATTGCTGTATCATATACATTTTGTTTTCTACATCCATGAGCAGGAATGCATCCCATTCATACTTAAAGCACAGCTAACATTTGCCATTTTCTCTATACATATTACCATCCCCGAAAAAACCAAAGGAAAAAAAACCAAACAAAAAAACATTAAATATATTATTAAATTTTGATTTTGTACACAAGAGTGAAAACTAAACTCACATAACAGAAAAAAAGACTAGTGACTCTAAAGCAGCTAGCATCAGTTTGCCGTCTTGTCTTCCAGTTCCAGAAGAACAGTCGTCATCTATCTCTGTTAAAAACCTAAGAAGATATAAAATGGAATAATTTAACCCTTTGCGTTCCACGGTCTGCTTTAATTACAAGTCATACTGTGTAGGACAATCTGCAAGAGGTGGTGCAGTCAAATAAATTATCACAAAAGTAAAATCTCCAGTGCATTCAAAAAATGAGATCAAGTGCAGCAAATCCAGAGGGAAAACAAAAACAAAAATAAACAAAATTCTAGTGTTATAAGATTATATTACATTGCGGCAGATCTGTACATCTAGTTTCATCCAGGAGGCTATCAATACTAATGTTAGCCATCTGCAGTGCAGACAGAGAAATCATTTTTATCCATGTGTGACAAATGTCATATTTCATTGTTACTGAATATGTTGTTTTGCATGTTGCTGAAACCATTCATTCATTCTTCACTTTTTAAATATACAGTAAGAAGCACACAAGTTTTGAAATATATTTGTTCTGATCAGATCAGCGATATGGGTAACTGTCAGTTGTTGATCAGTAGTTTTATCCAGTGGAGGCCACGCTACACCTGGTACAAGACATTGTTTTTAATTATGATATCAAGTACGCCGCCTTTGTTTTGTGATAGATGAGTCTGTGTTTGGTGACAGGGTTAAGGGTGTGTGTGTGTATGTCTGTGTGTGTGTGTGTGTGTGTGTGGGGGGTTAAGTCAAACGGCTGAAAGTCAGCTGTCTGTTAAGTGTTCGGCATAAAACGCACAGAGGGCCCTGAGGCGGCGTATTACATAGCCATACAGATCTGTTGGTGGAGGCCTCAGTGAAGCTTTGTGTTCCAGGCCGTTTGTGATGCAGCATCACTGGGCTTCCTCCCCAGCCTCTTCCCCCACCTCTGGGTCACACTCCGGCTCAACATGCCCCCGCTCAGAGTCTGGTTCAGGCTCAGGCAGCTGTGCAATGTGAAAGACGAGGCCAATGCGCAGGAAAAACTTCCTCAGAACAGCCCGAAGTTCAGGGATCAGGTCAAACTGCATTATCTCACACAGGAGAGGGTAGTACCTGGATGCATGAGCCTTGAACTAAAACAGGGGTGACAGAAGAGGAAAAAAGGAAGAAATAGGCTGAATGAATTGAGTATCACCCGTCTTAAACACCTTAGTTGTCATGTGCACTAAAACAGCTAGCAAAGGCATCGGTGAGGGTTTCATCTTCTTACCCTTTCATCGCTGATCTTTAGCACCTTGGTGAGGAAGAGCAGCAGCAGGTTGGTCCAAGCCTCTCTGTGGCTTTCTGAGGTCAGAGCCAAGAAGTATGCAACAGCCTCACTGCACACACTAAACAGAACAGACACATTTCAGATATATACATGAACACACACCGAGTATATGAAACAGATCAAATCCGCAAATGATGAAAACATATATTTCAAAACTACTTTTGATTGCCATATTCTGCAACATACTATAGCAAGACAGGATTTATTTCTCTGCCTCACTGGTCATAGAAATAATGGCTGGGATGAGGTTGATGAAAATTGTTTCTGATCAGAAACTGCTAATTAAAGTGAGCCCTATACGGAAACATTTTCTTCACTTCTGACCTTCTTCTCTGACCCTGCAGCCATCCTTTGATTCCATTGTCATCTGTTCATCATTCATACCCTTTCTAATAGGGTTCGAAACTTTACATGGGAATTATCCAGGAATTTACACAACTGCAAGTTTATTCCCTTAAGAGGGAACTTAAATATAGTTGAGGAAAATAGATTGTAGCATAATCTTGGCTAAAACAACCAGATTTAACGCAAACACACTTAA
>JAPMNP010631426.1:0-11208 GCA_029874935.1 Atherina boyeri
CAAAAAAAACAAACAATTGTTTCAAATTAATTGGGCCCCCCAGTTGATTGGTCTCATGATTTATTTCAAATATACTGATAACACCAACTGAGAGAATGAACTTAGTGTTTTCCCAACATATTGGACATTCAGTTAAAAAATAAATGTTTTTACATCAAAATTTGATAATGCGTCATGGATCAAAATGTTTGTACACAAACCAGATGTAACCTCAGGTTTATAGATATCTAAAAGTAGCCAAATGCATCAATTCAGGTGGTGAAGAAGAACCAGTTATTACTATAATCTGATTTGATAGTATCTTAAAGCATTATATATGCTTGTTAAATTTTAGATCACTTATTGCATGCATTATTGCTTTATTATTATTTATTGCTTTATTGTTTTCTGCTTTCTGTTCAGTATGTTGGGAAACCAAGGTTGTTGTAAACGTGCTTTATAAATAAACATGAACTTAAACTGGAATTTAGGATTCAATTTTCTTTTTGCTCATAGCTTCGTGCATTGGCATGGGTAGGAGGCCCACTGACATTGAGAGTGTACAGGGCCCAAAATGTGGTGCTACGCCCCTGACTATCCCTACCAAATCAACAGAATAAAGAAAAGCTTATGGTATTTGAGTGGCTTCCATATATAATCAACGATCACATGGACAGTAGGTAAAGTGTCAAATAAAGAAACAAAGTCAAAACCGGCAGAAGTTTGAGTTAAACCAGGTTTTAGAAAGGGATTATATTTGGGTGGTAGTGAAAGATTTGGCCAAAAGGTGGCGCTACATTATTCCGATCCAACTGGAGAGGCGGGCTTTACATTTTTTCCACCAATCAGCGACCGGGTGTTACCGGGTGTAAGTTGAAAGGTCAAATTCAATATGGCGGCTAGCAAACGAGTTCTGTATGTTGGTGAGTTTAACTACTTTTTTCTTTTTAATACGTTAGTTTGTTTTATTGTAAGTTGATATAGCCAACGTGCTGATAACTTTGCTTTAAATTGATAACATTAGACGCAACTCCGTTTAAATGAAGGGCAGATAATGATTTCCAATTGTATATTTAGTGGTAAACCGCCGGTGAAATGCGAAACCGTAAATTTTTACGTTTTTCTTAATGTAAACAAAGCATGTACACATTTCCCAACATTATCTGTAAAATATATTGTGAGTTGTGAATCAGAAATGTTACTAATATTAATTACTGGGCCATGAACGCAATTGTTTTGTTATCTTTTCTGTTAGATCTGAAAACAGACATAAATGCTGATGATAATATAATACAGGCAATAATATAGCATATCTAAAGTGTTCATTTGCCAATTATCTACCTTGTGTGTGTCTATTAGGTGGCTTGGCAGAAGAAGTGGATGAGAAGGTGTTACATGCAGCGTTTATTCCGTTTGGTGATATTACAGATATTCAAATACCACTGGACTATGAAACAGGTAAGCTGTAACACAGCTGTAGTTTTCTGCCTTGTTCAATAAACTGCAGGAAACCTTGTTTTAAAATATTTTGTATCTTGTCTTCAATTCACAGAAAAGCACAGAGGATTTGCATTCATTGAATTTGAGCTGGCAGAGGTATGTCCAAGTTTCACAGTTCTGTTTAGTCGCTATAGATCCATAGACCTATACATTCTTAATAATAGTATTTAGCTTAATTTACTATAAATACATTGGCTTAAATGTTGTTAATTTAGAATAAGTTTAACATTGTTTCTGAATGAAGTGCAAAAAGTGTTAATAACTCTATAATATTAGAACTCTTTTTAATTATTATTGGCTGCTTCCTCCACAGGATGCTGCTGCAGCTATTGATAACATGGTAAGTGGTCTACATTGCTGCTATGCAAGTTAAGTTTTTCTCTTATGACCTTGTAGGTCCTCGAGGTTTAACTACAGTGTTCAAAAATAATGTTTTGTTTTTTGTTTCTCCTCTAGAATGAGTCAGAACTTTTTGGACGTACGATCCGTGTCAACATTGCCAAGCCGATGAGAATAAAAGAGGGTTCTTCTCGACCAGGTGCTTGACTAAAATCTACTCAGGAATCACTTTCCTTAGACTCTTCTTGTAAATTTTCCATGGTTCTGACTTTAAATGTGTTGTCCCTTAGTGTGGTCGGATGATGACTGGTTGAAGAAATTCTCTGGGAAGACCCTGGAAGAAGCTGAGGCAGAGGCAGCAGCTGGAGAAACGAACAACACAACAGCACAGGAGGTGAGATGAGTTTTTCTTTTTTTTCTTTTAGTTTGTGCTGGTGAACAAGCTGTGGCTTTTTAAAGTGAGTTATTCAGTAATCACTGTTTTGGCTGTTAAATTTCTAAACTGCTTCACATGTAGAATTGTCTAAGCAAGACACTGAACTCTGAATCATTCCCAATGGCACCTCTGCAGCCAGTAGCATGTTGCTTAAATGACCATGGATTGGTAGATTTATAGCTATTCTGTATAAGTGCAGATTATTTACAACTTGTGTCTCCTTGATTCTGAAATAGTTGATATACTGAGCAGAGTTTGATTTGTTTTTGCAGGCTGAGCCACCTGCTAAAAAGAGCAGAGTAAATCCTCAGGTCTACATGGACATCAAGATCGGCAACAAGCCAGCAGGGAGGCTACGTTTCCTACTTCGGGCTGACATTGTTCCAATGACAGCAGGTCTGCACACTTCCCCATGCCGACGTCACACTCAACCCACAATTTTGTGCAAAAATATACACTATCTTGTTGGATAAAAGTAAAAAAAAAAAAAAATTGATACCAAAAGAGTCTTTTCATCAAGTGCATGAAAAAAAATTATTCTGTCTGCCTCAACTTTGACTTTTAATGAATTTGAAAACTGTTGTTTGCATCCCAACTAAAATAGTAACTGACTGAGGCATTGCTAGACTTGCCACTTCTGTGTTTGCAACTGATTTGACAAAAGCGTCTGGTAATGGTTTCAATGTTGGAGAAGGGTTTCTACAAATAAGATAAAGTGAACATATTCTGAATGTAGCATACACTAGATCCCATTTTGATATTTCAAAGTGGGACCTTTTTTGCAGTTACATTTTAAAATGACTGATCCCTGCTCGACATTATACTGTTAAAAGTCCTGTCTCAGTCTTTCTTCATGCTTCTGTTCATGCTCCACTTCTATAAAATCTTTGCACACTCTTTGCTAGCCATCCACATCCAGTTTTAGGTCAAACGAAGAAACAGATATCCTTTTAAGGCAAGACATTAGTGTTTTTCCTTTTCTTTTTTTCATTTGCAAAGGAAATCTTCAAAATTCACAAATAGGTGGTTATGTACAGTATTATGTGAACCTGGTGTTTCAGAAAATTTATTTTATTTTCATATCTAATTGTATAAGGCCTCTTTTTGTATATTTAACAATCTAAAACTTTACTTCTGAAAGACAAGGGGTGTAATTTAAGTTATCAACTTGGTGAATGTTTTGTTTATCTATTAGGTAATTTTTTTTTTTTTCACTGTTTTGCAATGAACATGTATGGAATATTGTCTTAAATGAACTGAAGTAATTTAAGCTAAGTGTAAAAACAAAGTAAAAACCAGTCTGAGACTTTGTCCACAATACGTACACCAGTTTGAATTTACCAAGTTCAAAAAAACTGCAGAAATATGACTGTTGGTACACTTTCTAAAGTAACATACTTGAATCTGACAAAAAAAAAGCTAATGTATTGGTGTGAATCCAAGTTAATCTTTCCACCTTAGTACAAACAGTCTGTCTAATATTTAACATAATGGTGGGCTTGTTCCTGCTCCCAAATACCAGCATGAATGTGTGAAAGAAAAGTCACTGCAGCTGCACTTTTAGTTTTCCTGTGAGGAAAAAAAAGGGGAAAAATTCATTGAAATGATTTTTACTGTTTTAAAAATAAACTGCATCTCACATAATAATCCAAATAAAAAAAAATCAATTCTTACATCTTACATTTTCTATAGAGAACTTCCGCTGCCTGTGCACACATGAAAAAGGATTTGGGTACAAGGGCAGCAGCTTCCATCGTGTCATCCCTCAGTTCATGTGCCAAGGAGGTGACTTCACCAACCACAACGGCACTGGTGGCAAATCCATCTACGGACGGAAGTTTGATGATGAGAACTTTGTCCTCAAACACACCGCACCAGGTGAGGAAACTGCATGTGAACCTCACATTTTCACTTAACAAAGAAATCTTTTGGGTAAATCTTTATTTATTTTTTCTTTTTTTTTCTCATGCATACAGGACAGCTCTCAATGGCCAACTCTGGGTCAAACACTAATGGCTCCCAGTTCTTCATCACCAATGACAAAACGGACTGGCTGGATGGCAAACATGTGGTGTTTGGAGAGCTGGTGGATGGGATGGATGTGCTCCGAGAAATGGAGGTGAGGGAACAAAATAATTTCTAAGGAACTGTAGTTCCATACTATAATGGGTATTTTGTATAAAACATGTAAAGCACCTTAACTCAACTAAGGTCATAGTCAGAGTAAGCAATGGTCAAATCGAGCTTTAAAGCTCCGCTATACAATTGCACCCTACCTGAATTGAGATGACATCATGAAACACAATTACTTAACAATGCACATCTCTGAGTCCAGAGTCACCTGGTCCATGTAGCTATTATAAGCAGCTTTAAGGTATAAGGTTTGTTTTTCGTCCTTTTTTATATATTTAACTTTTTTCAGATGTCCCTTTTTCAAATTTCTTAATCAAAAATTAGTTTTCAGTACAGTAGTGAAGCACTGATATATATCGTACCTATATTCAGAAGGAGACCGCGGCCATGCTGGAAAAGCACAAGTTATTATGAGGATTGTTTTCTCAAGATAACTGAGTAATGTATCTTGTTATCTCAAGATGGCTGAGGAGAAAGAGGGTCGAACGGATTAACAAATGTTTGCTTCAGCTTATTTTTTATAGTCTGACCAACTGCTACAATTACCAAGTAATTAAGGTGTTAACCGCTCATTTTCTAGTTTGCCTTGATCAAATTGTGCTATCAAGAGGTCAGCACTAGTAACCAGTTACAGTATGTCCTTATCTCTTGAAAATGCTTCTGTCTTAAAGGTGGTACAGAGGATTATTCTTTTTTGACTAAATTTAAATCTTTGCTAAAACCTACTGGAGAGATATGTAGCAGCCCCATACTTATGAAACCCCCCCCAAAAACAGTAAAAAGAAATGGTGAGTTTGCACGTGGTGGGGCCCAAAAAACAATAGCCAATAGATAGCTACTGCATGTCGTTAAATATTGGTCGTTGGCACATCAATCAACCTTTTTAATTTTTGTTTAATTGGGGAGGCTTTTCATAGGAGGATAGGTGGGGGAGGAGGCGGTCTCATGTGCATGTATCGTTTGAAAATTATTCTAACCATCGCAGATCTGGAAAATCCTCTACTACCTTTTTAATATAAGAATTGCTTTCATGTGAAAATTAAATTTGTTATTTCAACATAACGGAATAACTCATGATCTCGGCATTAAAAATGGATAGTTGCAATAATAGTTATTCTTAGCTTTTATACCTATACATTACTCAATCAGTAAATGTAATAAACAATTTAATGTAAATGAACCTGAAATGGGGTTTCTACCATCTGTCTACTTCAAGTACTTAAAATATAATTTGTTAATATGTGCCTACCTTTATTTGAGTGGATCTGAAATTTGAGAGACATCTAGCAAAACGGTATTTCTACACTAGTAGTAATTACATGGGTCTTAACTCTTCTTCCGCCACTGACTGTTTGTTCTATGGGTGCTGAAATAATGGAGTTTTTTTCAATTTTTTTTCAATTTTTTTTTTTTTTCAATTACTGATTAATTCTTTATTGATACTGGACATATTTCATAATAAATCAATTAATTATGTGGCTTATAATAAATGACACATTTAATACATTTTAAAAAATCATGTCCATGGAATATGTCTTTCCATTAATAGCCAGTTTGGGTTGATAAGTGTTAATGGTATTGTCTTTTTTCTTATTTATATATATTAACTCAGTTATTTGTTTTTGTATATTTCTTATTTCTGTCAAAAGATCTGCCAACCAAAATAGAAACATCCCACCAGGAAAGGAAATGTCTCCCAAATAAAACTTATAAAAATTAAATGCAACCAGGCTGTTTTTACATCATATGGATCATTTTCTTCTGTTTACTTTTTACAGGCACAGGGAACAAAAGATGGGAAGCCAAAGCAGAAAGTGATCATCTCAGACTGTGGAGAATATGTGTAAATGGGATACAAAATGAGTGCTTGTTTGTTTGTGTATGCAGGCAAATTTTGCCTGAGAGAAAATGTGTGTTCATGGTTTTGTACTTAAAATTTTCTGCCATGTAAATATTTCAATAAACACATTTTTATAAAGAACATCCAAGTTTAATTTTGATTCCTGGCTTAGACTTGTATAGATTGAAAAAATCAATTTATGGAAATTGATGGGAACACTGTTAATTGTGTTTTTTTATATCAAGCTAAAAGATCAGATATGAGATCAGAATGAAAAATAATTGGAACAAAGGTTTATTTGGGTTATGTTTGAGTCCAAACGGGGACAATGGAGCCCTTCAGCGTCGTTCTATCATTGCATGTAATTGCTCAAACAAGTTTTGGGTAGAGGAACAACCACACCTGAGCAGGTTGGGTATTAAGGAAGACATGACGTGACAGGCACAGCTCCACCCCTTTCCACTCCCGTCTTGTTGAGAAACTTGCTGAGATTGTCATCGCTGTTCATCCAAGAGCTGCTCCGAGCCTGAATCACGTTAACGGCGGTCTGAACTGTGAGTACTCAAATCGCTGTGAAAAGAAATTAAGCAGATTGTAAAGATAATTTTTGTCAATACGTTTTGAATGTAGATAATCTGAATGTGCGCAATTACGCACGGAATGTACAAACTTTGCAGCTGTAGCGCTGTCTTTGGAAAGCGAAGCGCTTATTTGTGTAAGAATTTCCAGATGTTTTCCGTGCAGTGATTAATGACAAGTTATTGCTCCAAATAACACAATCATAGGGTAAATAACGGGTCACAGTCTTTTTGTACAGATTTTACGCGTAGTTTTACTTTGTCGCCCGAAAGCTGTATATCTACGTGGATTTATAACGATCCAGTTACACCTCGTGTCTGTCTCTCTCTCTTTCTGTCTTTCTGTGTCTCTCTCCCTTTCTTCCCCAGCTTTATGTTTTCGTGATTTAACTGTGTTGTTTTTGCTTCAGGCTGGTAGATACCTGAAGTCTGCCTGTGCCATTTCAGCCGAAGAGTCTCCCCTGTCTTCTATCAACAGGAAGAGGAGACGGATTGTGATCAAACCTCACCATGAACTGGGCATTCCTCCAGGGCCTCCTCAGTGGAGTGAACAAGTACTCAACAGCTTTTGGTAGAGTGTGGCTCTCCATTGTTTTCCTATTCAGAGTCATGGTGTTTGTTGTGGCAGCGGAGAAGGTCTGGGGGGACGAACAGAAAGATTTCAAATGCAACACAGCCCAACCTGGGTGCCACAACGTCTGCTATGACTACTTCTTCCCAGTGTCCCACGTCCGGCTGTGGGCCTTGCAGCTCATTTTCGTCACCTGCCCCTCACTCCTTGTGGTGATGCATGTAGCCTATAGGGAGGAGCGGGAAAGAAAACACCAGCTCAAGTATGGCGACAACTGCCCCCGTCTCTATAAAAACACTGGCAAAAAGCGAGGAGGCCTGTGGTGGACCTATGTCCTCACCCTTGTCTTCAAAATAGGTGTGGATGCCACCTTTGTCTACCTCCTCTACCACATCTATGAGGGCTACGATTTCCCCTCGCTCATCAAGTGTGAGCAGAAGCCCTGTCCCAACAAGGTGGACTGCTTCATTGCTCGGCCTACTGAAAAAAGAATCTTCGCCATCTTTATGGTGGTCACCAGCTTGGCCTGCATCCTCCTCTCTATCTTTGAAATCCTGTACCTGGTTGGCAAACGGTGTCGCGAGTGTTTCTCAGGAATCCATCACTCTCACAATGTCAGGACCACCACACTATCCAGCGGAAGCAGCCTGATCGAGTCCAACATTGTAAAGCTGGCAGGCAAAAACACCCCTGAAACACCTGCACCTTCATACAGCCTTGCTGTGTCTTGAAATACTTGAGATACTGAAGCAAGACTTTACGGAATAACAACAACAAAAAAAAAACAGGGAAATGAAAGCTGTCAACTTTCTCAAAAGACTTGAACAGGAATTTATTTTCTCAGAGGCAGAACTACATATAGTCAAGTTTGTTCCTTAATGCCAGAGAATTAAAATTTCGGATTAATGATATTTGTGTCAAATGTGGAATGTCTAATTGTTGGTATTTAATGTGATTCTTCTCAGCTGAAGTTTTACTGCCCTTGCAAAGAATGAATAAAAAGCTAATTTATGTGTTATAGTTTCTGAATTGGCCACAGCATCAAATAGCATGAGTCATTCCGTGGTTTGGCGAGTTTAACAAACACATGTGGGTCTCTGTAATATTTTCCCTATGCTCAAGCCAAACCTCGGAATGGTTAGTTCAGGCTATACCGAGTCTTCTCCCCCTTCAGTCTGATGTTCAAATCAGACTCTTTGTGAATGCTGTACTTCTCAAAATTAATCTAAATGTTTTGGTTGCTTTTTGCATGCGTGTTTCGAGAGTGCAGACAAGTGGAAAGGCAGGTTTGTAAACAGTGGTTTGTACAGAATCCGGATGTGCATATTTTACAGTGTTGTGGTACAACTTTGCTGCATATTTGTTAATATTTTTTTAATAAATACCATTTTTATCTTTTGAACATGTGTTTTTTTTCATATGAAAACAAGTTAGAGCATCAAGAGATGATACAAAGTAGTACATTATGTATTTATGTCACAAAGACTTCTCGTTATAAACATACAATAAACTAAATGCAGAAGGAGTCTTAACATGAAGAATGAAGTTAAGAACATCCTGTCCATAGAAAAAGGATCTGTTGACTGCACAAGTGCTGCGGTTGGACAAAGATCTCAGACTTTCTTTTTTTCTTCCACTTTTTCTGTTTCATAGGTTTCATAAAGCCCTTCCTTCCCTATGGCCAGACAGATTGTTCCGTTGCTATGAGCAAAGCCTTCGGTGTTTAGGCTGATTGGTACTTAAAGAGCGGCAGAGGAGAAACCTCCCACTCCTTGGTTTGATTCATCTGTGCTGACGTGTGACTCCACCCAGTGTAGGAATTTGTTAGTCTCTGTAGCTTCTGAATGGCCGATTACAGTATTTGATCTGTAACATGCCACTTGAGAGATGCAGAGAGTTGAAGGGCTTTCTTTTTTAATTTCTCTGTGTTTGCTCTGCTAAGGTTTTGAAATACTTGTATTTACACTTACCTTGGCACCACCACTCGGTGCACAGAAAGCAATTTATTAAACTCAACCAGCCCAATATCCTTCCACAAACAATGATAGCAGGAACTGCAGGCCCCATAGCTGATTCATTGGCACCATTAATGTCTGTTTCTATCACTATTTCCAGTGAAATCTGTTTTTAAGGTAGTTGTGTGGATTCATTGTCTTGGTAACATTCAGAGAATGTAATGTGCTAACTTCCTTTTACTTTCTTGGCAGCAAACATGACAAGAAAAAAATCTAAATTCTTTTAGATAGACGTCAAGATAGCACACGACTTTGTAAAGATTTTAACATGCCCTTTTGAAAAAAGAAATTCAAATAGTGGAACCACAGAGACAGTGTAGATAGAGTGGTGAACCAAGAAGGATCAACTCTACAGTTAGATGTAATATATGTAAATCCTCGGATTTGAGGATTGGTGCCTGTCCAAATCTCCAGATCTTCTGGTTGTTATAAAAAAATATTAAGTGTATAGACAGATGACACAAAAAAAGAGTGTGGAAATATTGGACCCCAACCTAATAATCTTGACTTTTGTATGACATAATGATGGAAGCATCATAACTGTTGCTGAAGAAAAACAAGCTCTATCAGTTGTTTAGAAGAATTTCCATGACTTTTTCCAAAGAACGTATAAAGAACGAGTTTACTTCTTAAAAATCGTTCATAGTCATCCAGATAATTTTTTAAAGAAGTAGTTGGTGTTTTTTTCTCAAATTTTTAAGACATTTTACCTGTCATCTGTCAGGTCTGACAGACTGATGGGGATTTCAAGTTATTAAGATTCCCCTTGCCTCATTCATACCCTGAGAGAGAATCATTCAGATGAAGTGTGCCATTGACCTGTCTGTCCATCTTGTGGATTAATGGTTCAGTTCTATCAAGTGAGTCATTTACCTGCTTGCCTAATGTGGGATGTTGTGGTCATGTAAATTAAGGTTTGCATAGTGGTTTTAGACTTGGGAAGGTTTATAATATGTTTATTGAGAAACAAGATTCAACATGGCACTTTCATTGACAATAACATGTTTTTTTTAAAGGGAACATTATTGACACGAACAAAAGACACACACAAACACATGCATTTATGCTGTATATGATAATCTACTTGGTTTGACTAGGGATTCTTGGATTGACTGCGTTCTGTGTGGTCAGTAGGTGATGATCTGTAAAGAGAGTGTTTGTTTCGGTTTTATGTCTCCTCCTTATCAGTAATGTATACACAATTGTTGTCAGAGGTGTAACTAAACATTCAGACAGAGACAGACTACTGAATCCTTGGATCACTATCCTTGTCCCAGTATGATCCTACATGTAAAGAAGAGGAAGCAAGTTACTGGCTAAAGCATGTCTGACAACTTTATTCTGTGGACTTTGTGGGGAAATGTTCAGGACATTCACCTGATCCTAACTTTTTCTGTGAGGATGATTGTACATGTGTGCATGGCTGAATTCACTACACAGACTTTGTCTTTAAGTTACGTGAATGAAGATTTTGTCACATGACGGTGCAACTAGCAAATAAATATTTTTATTAGAGAAACACAATAAAAGCAGGGACTGCCACAGTGCTTGTGGAGGAACAAGGAAAAAGGAACTTTGAAAAGGATCCAATGATAACAAACATTATGCGACCCTGTCATCTCTGGGGTATCACATCTTTTCTTCCTAGTAGGCCTACATTTCCTTCCTTTTATAGTGCCAGCAATGAAAGCTTGTGTGTTTATCCTGTTGTGTTGGTTCGTCTTGTTGGGGCTTGCCTTCGGTAGAAGTTGAGTCATGCTGTATGCAACTCACCAGGCGTGTCCTCTGAAGACTGCCAGGACCAGTTCTTTGTCTGG
>JAPMNP010631447.1:0-12294 GCA_029874935.1 Atherina boyeri
TCAGTCTGGTCTGTACATGTCAAACACATGTCACCCTCGGTCTGGGCCCAGACAGAGTGAAATCACCCTGCCTCAAGCTATGTCTTGGTTTTATTGTGTTTTACATATTTTTCACACTGTTGTTTCTGGATTATATTTGCAACCTGTCTGCACAGTATGCTACATTACATCTAAAACCTTACAGATGAAAACATGACGAGCTTTTGAAATATGATGCACCGCTATTATCAGTGGAACTGCTCAATATTGTTGAAATTAACATCAAACTAGCTTCAGTAGTAAAATAGTTTTGTGTTAATGCTTCAGTAATGATAAGCTGATTCTTTTATGTGATTTACAACATCATCTAATGATATAACATTCAAGATACAATGGCCTAGAAAATCTTTCACGGGGGAGGCCAGGTATGGCTGCAGGCTGGAAATTGTCAAAGTTTTCCATTGAAAATTCTTAAATCTTAATCAATTGGTTTGGTTTTGAGTTTCACTTCAATTCAATTCAATTCAGTTTATTTATATAGCGCCAATTCACGACAGATGTCGTCTCAAGGCACTTAACAAAGTGTAATTCCAATCAGTTAAAAATCTCTTCAAACCGAGTCTAAATTTTAATATAGTAATTTAGTTATATGACAGAGGACAGAGGTTACACATATATAGTAACATAGCCTATTGCTTACAGTATTTAGATCTATGTGGATTTTAATCTGCCAGGCACTTGAGAGGATTTACTGGTGTTACTGCTCTAACATGATACTATAAAATCCCAAAGAACAGTGTTTAAGTCAGGCTTCAATAAAGTACTGTTTGAAACATAATTTTAAGGTAGATAGGTATATAATGTAATCATAGTTGAAAGATACTGTGATTTTTGCCAACTCCACCTTAAACATTCTCCATTTTGCATACAATACTAATACAATTCAATTCAATTCAAATTAGAAATCAAATTTAGAGAAAAAGTGCAGTGATTCTTAGATTTTGATTTATTTTATTGCAATATGAGTTAAAAATTTTCAATGTCATTTCCTCAAAAACTTAATTTCACTTGGAGCAGCTATATATGTTTTTCAGAACTGCAACAAAAGTAAAGTTTTTACCACTGTATAATGTTGCTATTCATCTCAAAATACTTAACAGATTTTCCGGCATTGAGGACACCAAATGATGAAGAGTCTCTGGTGTTATCTTGTCACTTTCTTGGTCCAAACACATCGTATGGTGTGCAATACTACAGATATATTTTGCTTTAAACATTCTTCAAGTATTCTTTGTTGGGAACAGGTCAGGTTATACACACTCTAGCACCTTTACCCTTTTCTTCCTCAGCCATGCCTTTTGTAATGTGTCCAGAATGTGGTTTTAAATGTTGTCTTGTTTTTTTGTCTATTGGCAACATGCTATTCTAAGACAAAAATTGCTGTTGTGCATTTACCATCACAGGATGTAAAAGAGTATTTCAAAGAATATGAATGCAACCCTATGCCATCAGAGACTGTGGCTTTTGGATTTCTTGCTGGATGGGCACCTCATACTTTTTTTTTGTATGTCTGAGCACACACACGTGAAACAAGATCTGGAATACTGATGTCTTACAACAATACATGTTGCCAGGAAAGGTCAGTCAATCCCAGAAGTCAACAATGCCAAAGAAGGGGATGCTGCCTCTAAATTAGGCTATATAAGGCTTCTTTTTGGCAGAGAAAATTATACAGCGGGATTTGTGAATATGACTGTATTTTAGTAATTGACAAAGGATTGTCTGAGTAACCCCAATGCCACATGATTATATCAGTTATTGATTAATGACAGTTCTTAATGCTGTGCTTTCTGAGGAATCAAAGATCACATCTGCTCTGTGTACTCTTTCACCCTTAGCCGTAATGAACCAGAATTTCACTAATTTCCTTGGACTGTTTAAGATTATCATTCATTTTAGATTAAGATATCCTTTCCAATCTTTTCAGAGAACATTGTTTTTAACAACCCAATGTTTTTCTCATTTGTTGGCAAACTTCTGCATATCTTTGCTACCAAATGTTTCTGTCTTCAGTCATTCAGTCATACTTTGTAATAAAATCCTAACTGTAATTGCCTGTCTAAACTATATATCTTTGAAGCCGAATTATTCAATGAATTGCTCCTGTTACAACTTTTTTTGGGAACATTCTGAAGGTAAGAAATGCCAAAATTGATGTATAGTAACTATTCAACAAATTAAATATGCAAAACATGAAAAAATGTGTTTTTCTGGTCTAAATTTATAGAACTATGCTAGGTTTTATTTGTATAATTGTTTGGTTTGTTTTTATTTTCCTTTATTTTATTTACAGTTTCAACTTTTTCTGATTTGGGGTTTTTAAATAAATGTTACACACAGATTTGATCAAGAAAAGTGCTTCAGTTGGAAGTAAATATGTTAGCAGCAGAAATTGTGGGCGACCAAACAAATCAGAACATCAGAGTCTGAAAGAGAAGACTCAAAGTGATTCAGACTTGATTTTACCTTGAATTATAACGAACGTACAAAGATTCTTTAATGCTATAGAGCTCACATACTTCATGAGGAACAACAAAACATTTTTCCCACAAACTTTATTATACAAATTCTTTGTAAGTCACTGTCGTATCCAAGGGGATCAATGCATTAAAGAATAACAGAAGGGTTGTGTTGAAATTTATAACCGTGAAAATATATCCATGACTTTTCATTATCGGACACTATTCCTGTCCTCTTAAGGTGGCCTTTAAGCATCATCCCTTTAAATGAATTCATAATGGTGAAAACACACACCATATTCATTCATTTCTCTTTGAAAACAAGCTTTTAAGCATACCTGTCTGTGTATTAGTTCCCCATTGTGAAAATAAGTAGATAAATAAATAACCCCTGTAGCCACCTAGGAGGCTTTGACAATAAAAAGACAACAAAATGTTATGAATTTGGCACTGTACAATTCATTAATTACTAACACATAATTTTCTTGAATCTTCAAATTAATGTCGAAGAGATCACTCAAAATATTCTGATTGTACTAGCTATACAAAATACAATACTTGCACAAATTAGATTAACCATTTATAAAATTGTGATGATGAGTATTGATGAATATGGCTTGTGAGTTATTACGGACTTTGCTACTGACCTTTGTGGCTCTATTTAAAAAAAATCTAATATAACTGTATGTTGTCTGTCCTATTTCCCTGAAAAAGACACTGCACTCCAAGCTTTCAGGTTTCCATGAGACCTCTGGATTTTTTGTTTGTTTTGTTTTGTTTTCTTTCCATCTGTGCAATAAACATTCATCCGAACACATACATTATGGCATCACAGGTTTAGCATCTACAACCCATGATAAGTTAGTGGGTCAGGCTGCTTCAGAAGAGATAACATACTGTCTGTAGCCTATCCCCAAAGTCACCTATCCCCCCGAAGAGGTCTGCACATTTAAAAGGCTGCAGATTTTGTATAATTTATTTTTCACAATACATGTTTTTGTACCAGAGTGGAAACGTAAGTAATCACTTGAGACCAACAAGTCATAAGGCTGATGTCTAGGCACAGTACATACAGCTGGAACATTGGCCATATAAGCATGGATGACCTCGAAATCCAGGCATGCTGTCAATGCCTCTCAATGAAATGGAGCTGGCATGCATCAAGATTTGGAATATCTTAAAAACTTTATGACCAGATGTATGAAAAACCAACTAGTCATGAGAATGCTAGTTATCTAAAAACAATAAACACTTAAATCCCACCAAGTAAAGAAACATCACATCATAAGATAATTGTTAATAATAACCATAACAGTTATAATAATTATTAATAATAACACTCCATCATATTTATAACAACTACATTTAGCACTGTGTATAGGAAGATTGTCCAAATGTAATGTGTCTCTGTTCTTCAGCATTTAGTCTCAGTATCCTCTCAAATGACTGAACAAAAACCAAACAGTTCCTTCACTGATCTGTGTAAATTCCTCTAATTTAACTTGACAGAAAAATAAAAAAGAATAAATCCTCTCTCAATGCAGTACCCTCCATTGATCAGTCACACTTTCAGCTGTGCTTGTACAGAATGTAAACCTCAAGGACACTATATGTCCGTATCTGGTGCAAATATCAGGGGATCGATTTGTGCAAAGCTTTGTCTATTTTTCTCTTTGAACTGTGCTTAAATTGCTCTTGTTTTTTGTACACATTAATACTTAATACATCATGACAATATCAACACAAAATCAATAGAAAGAGATAGAATTTTATATGGACCACAGATATCACATACTACAGTATATAGGATAGGATAGCCCTTAGTATTGATAAGCGTTGTTATTGTTGAAGTTTTTTTTTCCTTTTTCTTTTTTTTTTGTAATTATTTTTAACTCATACTGGCTGAAGTGCGTTATGATACAGCAAGGTCTTTGTCTTGTAGATGGCAAGGGCTTCCTCACCATCCGAGTCTCTTGCGGCACATGGAGCCACGCCGGAGAAGGCCTCATGTTGCCCTCGCTCCTGGCTCTGAGGTTTTTTGGCTTGCTTGAAAGCCGGTCCTTCAACTGTACAAAACATCACTGACTCATATAATTTGTCACCTGGTAATAATAATTAAGTGGCGATTGTCAGACCAGCTTCCTCTGTGGTATATTCTTTGTATCTCCATAAATGGCTTTGAAGGACAGTTGTGTCAGTGCAACCTCTATGCTTTATTAATCTTTGTGCTCTGTAGAAAAACCTTTGCTCTTCAAACACAATTTGTTTTTAGGTAAACTGAACACACACTGTTCTTTTATTTCTTGATTTAGTAAGATTGTGTCAACATTTCTGTATAATGCTGTGACTGATGGCTCTTCATTATTTGGTAGCCTGCTATTTTCACAGCTAGGCCCTGATCCGTAAAATGGGAACACTAAAGAAATCTCACCTCTAACATGGTCTGATATCAGTTTACACTCCTGCAGTGTAATAGGGATCAGAGTGTGATCTCCTCTGGTGATTTTATCTAAGGTCACATGGAAAACTAGGCAACCCAGGCATCAGATTGCTAATGTGGGTACATCCGCAGTTTAAATCAGGTGAGGATTCCCGCCAATAGCGTCAGGCTGCCGTGTCTCAGACAGAAACAAGCCCCACATTGTCCACTCAGGTCCATAAAAAGCACCCAGCACCGTTCAGTCTTTCTGTGTCAGGACGAGGTTTGTTCAGCTGAGAGTGAGATCTCAGAAATCCTTCATCAGGCACACCAATCTTTGAGACTTGTCTGGTCCACTGGGCTTTTTACCCACAAGATCTGATAAATCATTGTCAGTCAGGGCCAAGCGCATCAACAGTCCAGGTAGTTGGTTCATTTTTCTGAAATTCTGTGATGAAATGTTTCACACAGCCCTCTGCTTCATCAAGCTTTTTTTTTTCATATTGTCTGATTCCCTATCTAATATGGCTCCTGAGTACTTTTTGAAAAACATATATAAAACTAAATCATGAACAACTCCTCTGTTGGTTTTGTTTAACCGGTCCGTTCAGTCTTTTGAGTAATGGCACTGCTGTATATGGCAATATGGCAAACTATGTTACAAAATATGGCTGATGTAGGCTATCACAATAGTGTAAGAGTTGCTCCCCTCCTAGAATTTTTATTTCATAAGCTGTTATATTCAAGCTAATTTAATTACAAGAGAACACCAATTTGAATAGCCTAAACACATTATACTGTTACTATACTTCTAGTTTTATTTCTTGTAGTTGTATCTAATAGTTAAATGCAGATAGGGGATCTACTCCCATCAGCCTGATGACTCTACACTAGGCACAAACCTCACACCGTGACCTCATTTTTACTCCCTGTCCTGATCCCCTGACTGCCTCCTCCACTTCCTGCTGACCCCCCACCGCCCCCTCCTGGTATGAAATGTAGCTGCTCAATGGTGTTCTGCCTTTTTGCTGCAAAAGCCATCCTCCTGGCGCTGTGGCCCCCTAGTGTTCCTGTTCCCATGACTACCCCCGCCCCAGGCATTTCCCCAGCCCATCCCATGCCCCCGCTCATGTGCCCTGTCATGGTCGGGTTCCTCTCCTGATCTCGGCCGGATGTGGGATGAGAGTTCATCTTGATCATGTGGTGCCGGTCGAGGGAGGGCGTGGCGCAGACGTTCTGCTGGGACTGGGCCTTCTGCTGGCGAGGCAGTGTGGGAACAACTCCGCCTGTGTGGGCGTATGGATCTACGACACCCATCCCACTGACCCCCATCCTGTCCTCCAAATGGTCTGGGGACATGAGCAGCCTCTCCTGCCTGTCCTGTCTCTCCTGCCTATCCTGCCTGTCCTGCCTGTCCTGTCTCTCCTGCCTATCCTGCCTGTCCTGCCGGTCCTGTGTCTTCCTAGTGAGGGTTTGCGTGTTGGAATTCTTGTTGGAGGCAGCCATGGCTTTGTAGTACTGGTGTTGCTGGTTTTTGGACAGTCGGGACAGGGTCCCAGTGTTGGCTGGCATTTCACTTGTGTTGAGCAGCTGGTCAGTAGACTTCACTTTTCTTGCAGGCTTGGAGAGAGTGTCATAGTTGGGATTGTAGTGGGGCTCCGGAGGATCCAGAGGGTAAGGATTGGGAGTGGGAGAGGCAGGCATGCCAGAGGGTGGTGGTGGGATCCAGGGACGCATCGCGTGCCTGGGAAGGGTTCCTCTCCCACCAAGAGTGTAGTCTCCCCCCCAGTGGAGATGGTGCTGAGAGGACTGGAGGGCAGGCTGGGCTGTGTGGGGCCGGCGCTTGGTGGTGCAGTATCCAGATGAGTACTCATCAAGACCTTTCTCTGGAATCCAAATAATAATTCTCTGAATTGCTTATCGCCACAGTAAAAAATACAAATGCGTAATAATGCATTTTATGACAAGGTGTCAAAGAGTGTCACTGTGCTTCGATGCTCATTAAAAAGCTGCATAGCTCTGTTAAAGAAATGGGAAGCACTTACCGAGACGTTTGAGTGAAGAGTATCTGTTGAGCTCAGGCTTGGTGGCACTCTCATAGGAGGGCGGCAGCTGGGCCAGATTGTGCAAGGAGTGGTGGAAGGAAGGCTGG
This sequence comes from Atherina boyeri, assembly GCA_029874935.1. Classification (NCBI taxonomy): domain Eukaryota; kingdom Metazoa; phylum Chordata; class Actinopteri; order Atheriniformes; family Atherinidae; genus Atherina; species Atherina boyeri. Next base: position 7,070 of record JAPMNP010631447.1, read on the forward strand.
GATTTGGTGTTGTTATGCTTACTGGAGAGCAGGGTGCCTCCAGCTGCCAGCTGAGCATTGTTCATCCGAGGGGTGCGCTCTACAGAGACCACAGGGAGAAAATGACTTTGTGTTAAATGAGATTTGTTCCTCTGGATATAGCGCACCGCATGCAGCAGGGAGTGAAGCTGCTAACATTCTGCATCAAAGAGGCAGAATGCAGAATTCAACTTGCTTTTCAACACTAACATAAGCAAACGGAGCTATGATAATCATTATCATTGTTAACATGAATGAGTACTTTTTAGCTCAAAATGTAAGTGAAAGAAGTAAATGAAGAATCACAGTGATTACATGTAATTTACATGGAAGCTGTGATTTCAACAGCTGCCTTACCGATGGTTGCGGTGTGTTTGGGGCTGGAGCCTGATGAGTGGATGAAATTGTGCTGCAGATTGCCCACTGTAAGTCAGAGGAAAATAAGGTAATCAACTCACAAAATGGATGTCAGGCATTTTGAAGATGAATGATGTTTTAACACAAAAGACTGAGGCATGCGCATGTATCTACCATTTTACGTTTATCCAAATGTGATGATCTGCAGATTTGCATGCATTTAACTACTTTCATTTCAGAGTGGCAAATTAATATTAGCACATAAGGAAGCCAGAAGTATCTCTTTTTGTGTAATCAGAGCCTATAAAGAAGTGTGACAGATTTTTTTTTTTTTTTTTTTAGCACAGCACCACTGAGGATTCTTATCTTATTCTGTCTCCCATGTCATCTCAGAAACATCTCTCTGGTGGGACATTGAAAACTAGAAAAAACAACATCTTGCATACATAGACAGATACGACAAACACAATGTCCCCCTGCATACAGATGATGTGCATCTAATTTTGCTTTTTACAAATACTGCAAAAGCCATAGACCCTCACATCTGTTGTCCTTGCTGGGCAGTCCTGGGGCGTAGAGATTTTTGGGAGGTCTCCCTAGTGTCCCTTGCCCATCTCCTACAGTCAGAGCCACACTGTTGTTTCTTTCATCCTGCTGGACTGGGCTTGACTGATGCCGCAGCATGTCAACCAGGGCTCTAACGATTCCACGATGCCAAGAAAAAAAGGAAGCATAGGATGAAATTAACAACAAACCAAAGGCTGACCACAACAAACTATTTTAAAGGTAAGAATAATACATCAAACTTCTCCTGAGGAAACATATCTAACACTATGATTGAAAAAAAACAACTTTTGAGAGCAAATCTTGCGATTTTTATATATTTAATATGTAATTCAAATACATTACGTGAGAATGTCCGTCTTATGGTGATAAATGGGTTTTTGTTCTCTTTCCTGATCCCCTTTCAATGCACGAGAATTATCATATGTATAAGAGTGCATACAAGAGACTAAGCAATACTTAAAATGGATCTACAGTTAACATTCTCCACTAAAGCCACCAAAGATTATAAAGTAAAACCTGTATAACCACGACGCATATATTGCAAAGACTGTGGGCCATAAGAGATTAGAAGGCACAGAGGGAATTAAAGCAACCATGAATTCTGCAGCTACTTAATGAAGATCAAATATGTTTCAGCTGATGACTAATAACATTATTCTAAGCCCAGAATGGAGTCCTGAAATCTCATCCTGAATACAATGTCCATACACAGAATCAAGCAACAAATCCAGAAGTAATGAAAGAAAAAAATGTGTAAGCCTCACCTGGGCATATTCAGATCCCTTTGGTTTGCTTCTTGTTGCACCTTGTTGAAGACCACCTTAATGCCCACAGCGACAGCCACCATGAACACGACCACACCGCCGATAACAAAACCTGTATTGTGGCTCTGCTGCCTCAGTGGATCAAAGCTTGGGTCAGGCCCTAAGTCCTCTGGTAAGATCATGGCCTCCGTCTGTGGCTTGGCCCAGTCTGGAGAGTCATAGTTTTTACAGTTATCCTGGTCCAGTTGCCGTCTACGCTCTGGACAGCAGAAGCGGTAGTGGCAGGTTCCACAGCAGAAAACGAAGGTGTCCTTGGAGCAGTTGAAAGCACTGTCAAATTGTCCCATTACATCATAGTAACCCCGACATACGTCCATCCATATGTCCATCATACGTGGGGCAATAGGCTCTACATTGGCTGCACCTAGAGGTGGTGCGAGGGCCTCTGATGAGGTTACATTCTTGGGGAACATTACCTGCGGCAGAGGTCTCTGAGGTGCCTCCAGAACTCCCTCTGAGGTTTCTGGAAGTTTCTCACGGGGTTTGGGCCTGCCTTGGAGGGCAGCAGGCCTGACGCTGGACTGGATGGCAAGGAGCAGGAGTGAGGGGCTGGGGTCAGTCTTGGGCTGTTCTGTAAAGGATCTCCCTGAGTGGTCAATGTGCTGAGGAGTGGGGGCCAGAGAGGTCTCCACAGCAGTGGTAAGGGGGGCAGTGAGGAGGGAGAGCAGGGAGACAGCGAGAACTCTGAGATTGGTAGTGAGCATCATTTTTACATGACTAAGACATCTATTTTCTGTTGCTGAGTCAATGAAGTTACAACACTGTATCCGCTTTTGCCATTTAACCCGCTAAAATGCCATGGGAAATATTCATTTACAAGGTACGGCTAACTGGATATTAATGATATATCAGTAGTTTCTTTCACTAACATGTAAGTCTAACTTTGTAAATATCATAAAAAATGTCAGGACAATAATAATGAAAAAAAACTAAATCATTGAAATCTTTATAGATGTGACTATAATTTGTGATATTAGTATTACAATTATTTTAATTGCCTTCTGGAAATGAACCATGAAAGCACTGTGATTTCATCTCATACCCATGATATAAATTAGGAGTAACACTAAAATAGACAAACTGATAGCAACTAACCTCATGCATTAAATCCTCAATGTTTCTTCCTACACATTTCAGTCAAGAGATTAACAAATATCACATGCAATACTAGATGAAATAACTTTCTGTGCTCACAAATACCAGTAAAAATGAGTAAAGAGTTTGCTCAGTAAAATATGGCACTCCTGTACATTCCTGTGCTGATTGTGGCACTTGAAAAATAGATGATGGTCGATGTTTTGTCTGTTTTTTTCTTCATTTACTATTTTAGTCTGGCTCTACGTACATTCAGAATGGGCACTTATTCATCCTGAAAGCAATTATACTCTGGAAAAAAACATGAATCATAAAATCTTGTAAAAATGTTGTGCTTTTCTCCCTATTAAACAATCATCTGGAATTAAGTGACGGCACCACTGGTTGATATTGTTCATTAATGCTGCCTAATTTCGTTTGAGTAGGCCATAATCTCTATCTTAAACTGCTCTAGGCACTCATCAAACGTATTGATACATTATTTATCTAAATCTTATCCATGGCTGGAATAGTTTGTATCAGTACTCGCCAGGTATGGACTGTTACTATGACTGAGCTGTGGGTGATAATGAGTACGGCTCTGCTTATGTGCTAAAAGACTGTAACAACAGAAAATTAGGAGTAGGCAAAAAAACGAAAAATCCCTCCTGGCCTGTAAAATATGCTAAAAACTGAGGCAAATTCCATGGTTTAAGTCAGCTTTTAGGCACAAATTGTTGCTCATGTCACTCATCTGTATCTCTTATTAAGTATGAGATGAATGGCACATTGCTTCTGCATGTGACATGTCTCTTTTTTGTAGAATTATTCCTGATTTGTCTCCAAGGTTCAAAGAATATCAGTTTTGTTGAGAAATATGTAAATGTGTGAAGTTATTGTGTTGGAGGTGTTGGCAATAATAGACAGAGGCAGATCCGTCTCCCACAGAAATTATAATTACATGTAATTATCAAAATGTCCCTATCTGTAGCAGAGGATGTAGGCACAGATGGGGGAGACAGAATGCTGAAATCACAGAGGGCTCCACTTGTTTCAGTTACATGCTCCTCTAACCTTCTGAGGATAGTTCAGGGAAGAAAAAATGAGAAACATAAAGCAGCCGTTCTTCTACTGACTATTGTTCCAACAGAGTTCTTCGCAAAAAGATCTCTTCTTGTCTTCTCTGAGAGTTTCCGCTCTATTTCCAGAACTGTTGACAGTCGAATCAGGAACTGGGTTGGCCGAAGGTTCACTGTAACACAAACGACACACATCAGATTAGATGAAACTGTGCAACTTCTTCTCATTTTTGGTGCAGATGTGGATGAAGCACATTAGTTGCATGATGTGAACTGCGGGGAAGTTGAGTCTATGTTAGCGTGTCGTTTGGTTGCAGGACGAAGACTTGCTTGAAAAGCCAATGATAGAAAAAAAGAGAGCAGAGGGATAAATGCAGGGTAGGGATTTAAATGAGCAAAGAGATTGTGGTGAACGGGAAGAGCCAGAGGTATAGATGCAGAGACGACCATGAGTGGGAGGGCGTTGTGTGGGTGGCACAGAATCAAGTACATTTCTCCCAGCACTTACCAATAGAACACAGCACATCACACAAACAGCACCACCAAACAGATCTGCAAATGCAGTCCATGCCACACGCAAGATGAGAAGAGAGCTAATCAAGACTACATCAGCTGCTGTAAGAACAGTTAAAAGAGTCCAATTTGAAGCAGCAGGAAAAGCCTTGTGTAAGTGTGTGCATGTGAGAGACTACAGTCGGCATTCTGTAAACCTCCTTGTAGCAAGTCTCTGCCTCTTTCCTTTATTCCTCTAGCTCCCTCCTTCTCCTCTTTCTTCCTCGTTCTGCCTTTCTGTCTTTCTCAGATTCTGTGCGTGGGTTGAGGCAGCTAACTCTCTCAGAATAGCACTGCAGATCTGTCTGTGTGTGAGTGAAAGAAGCAGGGAAAGAGAAGGGAGGCAGAATCCAATCAACACCCATTAGCCAAACCTGATTTCAAAGTCACATCTGCACATCTCTTGCTCAACAAGATGACACTGATGCCTTGCACAGTCATCTGCCAACGCTGCTCAGATTCCATCATCAAGTTGTCAACACTGATTCCATTTGCTTTTGTCCAAACATTCCAATAAATGTGAATTTGCAGTTGTGTAACAACAAAGACTTCAGACTTTAAATCCTAATTCCAATTATGAAAGAGCAATCTATTTGCCAAAAAGCCTAAAGTCTTGCAATACACTATTATCCAGCAAAGTGATTCAACATTCATGAAAGCCTTCTTCTGTTATGTTGAAGCAATGCAGTGGAGGAGCATGGATGGGAACCAAAGGGTGAAGGACGCACATTCACAATTGTGAAGATGCAGGAGT
>JAPMNP010631448.1:0-11594 GCA_029874935.1 Atherina boyeri
CATAGCACCTTTTATGTCTCCTAGAAATTCTTATAACTCACAACCATTTCAGGTGTATTGAACAGTCCAGTTCTTTAGCTGGATTTGATGGGTCATGAGAAGAGGAATGGGAATTTATCACTGCAAAATAAACACCAAACAGATGAAAATGTGAATTCCTTACAGGGGCTCAACACAACCTCTGATCTCTAATAGCTTGTAAATCTCACGGGACACTTTTCAATTTATTGCTGCAGGATTAAATGACGAGAGTAATGAGAAGGGGGGTGACATGTGGGTGGCATCAGGCTGAGCAAAAGACAGCAATAATCGTTCACATCCAATGGGAAAAGTAATTTTGAATTCCGTCTTAGATCTAGCAGATTGTCAAACCCCATACGCAAATGCCTTCATATTAATAGATGCTCAGCTGCATCATGCATCCTTTTGAATTTGTCTCTTAATTGCAGAATATGGTGCAGTGAAACTTCAAACGGCTTCAGTGAAATGTGCAACAGAAAGAGGGTAGCAGCCTGACCCATAACACTTGGGGAGGGCAAGATTAGATTGTTAAACCCATAGACGTATATAAAATATTTTTTATATATGTCTATGGTTAAACCTACAATACTGGACTCAACTGCTTTAAATGTGCACTATGTAACTGGATATTGTAAACGGTAGAAATATAGAAATTTATACGAGGTTATTGAAGTTTCTATAAGTGAAGTTTTATAATGCAGTTTTCTTTTACTGTATTCTAAATATAAAACTATTTCAATAAAAGTCATATTGTGCATTTTTTTTTATATCTGCATGAGATTTTCTACCAAGTTTTTTGTCTGTGTGCACAGGGACTCTTGGAGCATTTTTTTAAAAGCTGGATTGGATGCTGTGCTGCTGGGATATTTTCTGCTGGTACTTTCTGGCACTTTTTAACATCCGTTAGGAGGAGTCACCAGGACATGACGTTTGCATGTGGGATCAACTGAAGCTTCCAAAACACAATTAATGCCCAGAATAAGAACCCAAATCGAGAAAAGCTGAAAAGGCGACATTGCAAATGAAGGGAAGCAGCAAAATGAAGAGTGAAGAGAAGTATTTCTAAGCCATTTCTTCTATCTCAAAACTCCATCAATCACCACTGGGAATGTTAATTTATGGGCAAACACAGTCATCCAACATGGAGCGCAGATGAGCAGGAGTCCTGAAAAGGCATAAAGTGTGTTTCACTGTGACACAGCAGCAGAATAAATTCAGATGTTGCTTTCCCCAGTTCCCAGTAGAGACTGCAAAGCTAGATCACAACTATCCTAATTTCTGGAGATTTCAATACACCTCTGTCTCTGCTACAACTCCAACTTTCCACCAAGTTGGCAGCTGATTTTAATTCATATTTTATGCTTGAACCTATTCAGTTATATTTCCTCAATAATTCAAAAGGTACCAATGTAATTTCCTTTGAATGATTACTAAAGTTTAATTCCATCCCCTTTGAATTTTTATGTAGACAGCTCTCTTGACTTGCACAACATGTAGTTCATGAACAGTTTGATTTTTATTCACACGTACATATAAATAAATACGCACTTAAAGTGTACAATTTTTTTATACCATGGTAGACATGTGAACTGGTCTCCCCAAGGAAGCTACTTAAAGCATATATTAGGGGGTGGCATTCCTTAAATGATTTTCAAGTAACACAATTGGCTTGAACGCAATTCCTTTTAAAATGCAAACTAGTGTGGCAACCGAGTGTACGGGTCAGTTAAAGGCTGAATATTAGTGAAAGGATAAAAGTACATCATACATGTGTGGCAGGGTGAAGGGGGGGCAGGCAGGGTTTGAACCCCAGCCTCCCAAGTAAGAATCACATGTGCAAACCAGTCGACCAAAGGAAAATTCCAGCCAGGGGGCATGATCATTGGAGGCAAAGTGACAGGACCGTTAAAGGCAGGATTCAGGTTTCTGGAAAAATGGCTTGAGCAAGCTAAATTAGGAAAATATACAATTCAAAAGTCCAAACCCCTTTCTTCAGATTTCCCGCCTCCAGAGTACAGAAATGTGCAATGCTTGAACATGTTGGGGGAGGGACCAATGCCAACTGTTTTTGATTGACATATCACCATTCAATCATTGCGGACTGAGGCCACGTTTAGAGAAACAAATATTTCCTCCCCTCCGTTTTCAATGATGACATTGTAAAATCAACGTCGTTTTCAAAAAACGTGTCATTTACATCAACCTGCATAAATACGCCGTCGAGCCCTGCAAGCCAATCAAAATCCTCACAATCGACACCAACGAATAATATTAATTTAATAATAAATATATTAATATTTCTTTCACTGTTATTGCGAATAACACGAGCGACTTCTACTTCCGGCAGTTGTTACAAATGCAGTTGTTGCAAATGCAAACAGGCCAAAAGCGTTTGCATAAAAGTAAAAATTAGTAGCAACAACATCCATGATAATCCGACAATGATCTGTAGCAAAACAAACTGTAAATAGGGCGCTCACGTGACGTTAAAAGTTTTCTGGCGCACAATGTGACATTTGAGAACCTGTTTCTCCCAGTTGACACGGCAACACATAACCGGTGTTATCAGAAATGTCCACTTTGGGCAAAGTTTTTAGAAATAATCATTTTCTGTGATAAAAACGGGGTTTTCGTGTAAATGAGAGGCCAAACCCCAGGGAAATATCTGCATCTTCCCTTCGTGAAAACAGGGCCTGAATGGTCAAATGAATGGATGGTGTTTTTCCAGTCCTGTACGCTCACCAGGTGACATGGTTATTATCGGGTGTTGAAGAGGAATTAAATATATCAATATTTTAAAAAGTGCTCTAGAAAAACATCACGGACCCTGCCTTTTACTGTCACTAGTGTAAGTTTCCGGTCATGGTTTAAGACCAAGTAGGATATTAATGCATCTTAAGCTGCATATGTCACAGTGCATGTATGACCCTGTTTACACTGCAGACCAAATCCGATTTTTGTGACACAGATCAGATTTTTTTTTCAAGTCTAAACGCTCCAAAGTGCTTCAAATCGGATCTTTTCAAATTCGATTTGGGCCACATCAGGAGGTGGTTTTGAATCCGATCTTTTCAAATGCAGCTGCAGTCTAAACAGCAATGTGATCTGATTGCGACTTTTACATCATCTTCGGTCTAGCCCGGTGACCTCGCAGCTGAAGATGATCTGCCATGCGGGAGCGCGCACAGCCTTAGAGCCGTTTTTCTCCCGTTTCTTTCAATGTTTGTAGTCTGTGTTTGTTCTCCCCCAGCATCAAACAGGCATTGTGTCCAGATATTAACAGGTAAAGTGTGTTTTGAAATGTTTGTGCTTCTGACGGACTTGTAGCATCTGGTCATTTTTCACTCTCAAACAGCGCATGTAGGTGACGTCGAGGTCACATTTGGGTCACTTCACATTTAGACTTGAGTCTGATACAGATCACATTGTATCCTACTTGTAAAGTAAACAGTCACCTGGAATAAATCGGATTTAGAAAAAATCGGATTTGGCTTGCAGTGTAAACGTAGTCTATGATCAGTACCCAAATGCAGGATGAAGGCAGGAGGCAAACAGGTGTAGGAATGAAAGGATTAATGATAATAACTGAAGGTAGCAGGGCTGGAAAACTAAAACAGTGACTAAAGAAACCAAGGGGTAAATATACACTCGGAAGAACGAACGAGGAGCAGGTGAATCTAACTCGCTAATGAAACCAGGTGTGTAGAGAGCAGGAAATAAAACAGAATGTACTACAAAAGTTTAACTACAAAATAAAACAGAAAACCAGGACTAAAACTTAGGCAGCAGCAACAGTAAATCCAGCAAAAACCCAAACCAAAACCCTCAGATCATGACAGTATTTGTCTTCAGAAACAGCTCCTCAGCTGTATTTGGCATTTTGCCTCTTTTTTCTTTTTTTCCCTGTTTGTCCTGTCCAGCATGGTAGCAAGCAGAATGATGGTCTATCTGCCATGCCATGTGCTGAGCAGATTTGCTTTGCCAAGAGGAGCTTTAGAATGTAAAGCTCCTCTTGATAATCTAGGTTAAATTTATTTTATTCTATTTTTGATGCTTATTTATAAATGGCCTTTACACAATATTTCCAGATCTGACGGAGGAAGAGAAAACAGAGAAAGATAAAGAGCAAACAAAAAATGAAATTGAAAGGGAGAGTAGAAAGAAAAGAGAAAGACACACCGAGCAGTCAACTACTTCAGTACACCTGTTCAGAAACACAACAATGAACATTCCTCGACCTCCGCCAGACAATCCTTAGTAGCCCCCAAAAGAATAGAAAAACAAGCTGGAGTGAACCTGAATCGCAACAACCATGGCACAAAAAGTTCACACACACTCTTGTACATGTCCACACATACATACAGTACATAAAGCTACAGGCAGATAGCCAAACAAAAGTAGTTATTAGTGTATGCGGTGTATATACCCACCAGAGGACACAGTGACTGTGTCAACAAGATATGAGGAGTAAAGAGTGTTAAAAGATGGGTGCAACAGTGCAACCGTGCCTCTGAAAGGATCAGAGGAGGACCAAGAGGCTCCAGGAATCCTCACCACCATGCCACAGCGACAAACATGCATCCACCCAGGTGGCAGCAGAGGGAGCCCCCAGCCAGAACCCCCGGCTGCCACGGAGCACGGACCCCAGCAGGCTGAGACCGGTAGCTGCCGGCCTCTCCAGGAAACCGCCCACCCAGGGCAGAGCTAGAGAGCAGCGTGCCGCTACCACCCCCAGACCGAGCCATCTAGAAGTAGCGAGTCCGCGGCAGCCAAGAAGCCTATGGCACCCATCCTCGACCCCCGCCACACAGATGCGAGCCACCAACAGCCCTGTGCACTGTGCTGGCTCCACTACGCCGCTCCCCATGTGCCCCGGATTGCCTAACCCTTCAAGCCACCTAGGTGCCAGAAACACCACAGCCAGCCAAGCCCCCGCCAACACCCGCCAGCACTCGACACGAGGCAGCACCGCTGATGCCCAATGCACCCCCCAGCACTCCACCACAGTGGGGAGATGAAATGCCTGGCATACTACCCAAGGGCTGCCAAACCAATCACAGAGATAGCCCCAACAGTCAGCTGCAGAAGTACAGAACCCAACCATTGACTGTTAATATAGATGGACAGCTTGTGTCAACAACACAAATGGGAGGTTCCCTCCGTTGCCGTCTAGGCAGCGTCACACATCTCGTCACTCCCGGAAAATAATACAGAAATGGGCAAAGAGGTGGAGCTGAGAGGGGAGCTGTGAGCAGATTAAATATCATCTAAACTGATGAGTTATGAAAAAATGCACCCCTCTCAGTGTTGTCACGAAGGTAAACTTGACCTATTAAACCTAGAATGGATTATTGTACCAGGCTGTAAACATGTTTATTTCTGCTGTGAAGTTGGCCTTTTTAACATGGGAGTCTATGGGGACTTTCAACGTTTTGGAACCAGCCCCTGGCGGAGGAGGGGTGAACTGCAATTTTTAGAGCAATTCCGCATCGAATTCAACTTTAATGGCCGGAAGTTGCCCCTTGGGCCCAACCCTGACAGAAGAGATGAATACCACTCTCCACCCACCCAGCCCTGAGCACCCTCCAAGCCATGATAGTCCCCTGCCATTAAATCCTGCCAAAAAAGCTCTTTTTTTTTTGGCATTTTGCTTCTTATTTTGCTGTGTTTGGGCAGCAACCTTCAGCAGAGGGAGTGTAACACCAGCCAATGACAGTGCTCCAATTTTATAAAAAAGAGAAAGCGAGCAACAAATTCAGATTGATTCCAAGGTGGGCTTGGTAAAGCCAACTCCCACTGGCAGATACACATTCATTCATCATACCTTCTTTTACCTGTTCAGGGTTGCAGGTGGGCTGGATATTATCCCAGCTTCCATTGGGCAAGTGGCATGGTGCAGCATGGACAGGTTGTTAATGCATCATGGGGCCAACAGAGAGACTATTGAGACAAACAATCTTTAAAAAAAAGACAAAAAATAGGCATTACATAGCATAAAGCTATATTCATGCACCAACAATTCTCAAAGAGAATCAGATTTCTTAAGGGTTGGCATGGAGTGTGTTCTTATAAATTTGATGAAATTGGACGAGTGGAGAACAAATGTGGCAGGAATAAAAACTATCTAGTGTCTGAAAATCCAGCAAAGACCTGACAAGGATGTTAGAGATGCACTTGAACAGGACTGAAAATCAGCAGCAGTGATAAATCCTCCCCAGAGCCGGACCTCAATATTATTTTAACAGTCTGGATCATCTCCACAGAGAAGAGAACAAAAGGCACAAACAGCAATACACACACATATATATGCACAGTATGCAGCCGAAAAAGACAACTTTCTAGTAAATTGGCGGTATACCAGTTGAATCCTTTCACTTGTTGGTGTGCTTAATTGCTTTGCAGCATATGCAGCTAATTAGGAAAAAAGAATCCTGACTTTTTTAAGTGTTTGGCAAAGTTGCACATCAGAAGATACAACTATCCTAGTACCATGTCCTTAGATTCTGCCCACAGCACACTGAAGAACCAGAAATTTAAATTAGCTCCTCATATTATTCTTGGTTTTGTTGTGTAGTCGATCTCCCACAAGCTTCAGCACAATGGAACGAGGGGAGAGCTTGAGAAATTATTCATTTCTATTTCTTTGGCTCCTGCTTCGCTAATCAGATACTGGATAAGCATCTTGCAGAGATGAATGGTATGGTCGTGATAAACTGGTCCAATGCCAAACTTTTTTGAGGAAAAGGAAGGAGACAAATTCATATTGTATTACAAAATGTTGAAGCTTAAAGATTAGAACCTAAAGGAAAGTTTTGGCCAAATCCCTGAAAACGATGTGGATAGCATAACATGTCAACACTGAGCATAAATGGCCCTCCAATTGAAGAATTTGAAGAAAAGGAGAAAAAAATAAACAGAGCTCCCCGCTTGTTTTTAGTGATTTGGGATAATAGTATAACCCTTTCAAGGATTTATTTATCACTACAAATAAAGAAAACAGTCACAATGCAAAAACATTGTGTGGGTAAACCATACATGTACACCCCTTGATTCAATAACTAGAAACACCCTCAACTTGAAATTGAGGTAATGGCTTTCTGTGTGATGGAACTACTCCAACATGTTCTTGTAAAGTTTGGTCCACTTACAATGTTGGTTCAGTTTATAGAAGTTTGCATGCATTTCCACAGCCCTCTGAACTCTGGAGCTAGATTTGTGTTTTTATTAAATGCAAGAAAAAAAGCAATCTGAGAGTGAAATACATTTATTAACTCCTGCCACATTTACAGTTGGTTTTTTATTTGTAGATTTGAGATGGTGGTAAAAGTCATGCATCGTGTTATGGCCAAGCATCTCCTCTTTGGTTTGATTTGAGTAAATTTTATTGCTGTTTAGCTGTAAATCCGAGCTCTGTTGCCATATTCTTTTTAGAAGAGGCAGAACTAACCCAAAATCATGGCTGTCTGGTTGTTTTCCGTTTAAACTGTTGTGAATTTTTAAATTGAACTTCCTAATTTAACACTATATAATCTGAGGTATTTGTTTTTTCATTTTTTTTTGTTTGTTTTCTTTTGGGTTTTTTTTCTACAAATCCTGGGCAGATTAGTTGCTGTCTTGATTTTTTACATTTTCTTTGCTATACAGTACGTCATGGACCGTAGATAACTTTTTTTGGAAATGGCCTTATAACACTTCTGTACGATGATTGCTGATGTCTTTGCCTCCACCAGCAAACTGCCAAAATGTTTTTTTTCTTTTTCTTTTCTAGAGGTGCTCCCACTTATTTAGTCAAGTATTTGATTATCAGCACATGGCTCCTACTTATTATTTTAATACCATTGGAAAAAGTAAGTATCTTTGATCCAGGTTTTGTTACTTATGAAATAAAAGATGTAATTTGTAGCGGGATGTTGTTCCTCTAAGGTTGCATCTAGCTCATTTGGAGGCCAAAACAGTTTGAAAAAATGTATTTTGGTATGCAAAATCTTATTGCTTTATTTTTGACATGAGCCTGCATGACTTTTTCAGAAATAATCACATAAAGGCCCAAGAGTAAGATGTCTTGAGGACAGCCAGCAGGCGGTGCAGAATTTAGGCCATTTTGTTTTTCATGTGTTTTTATGGGCACTAACAGAACTCTCTCTATTTGGTCCAGAGATCATGTCAGAGGGCTGCATTGAAGCGCTGAATATGCTGTCTTTGTGGGAAAACTGTTTTTACTCTGCTTGTGATGGATTTCTACACTGTAGTTCTCTTAATCACTTCTCTAACGCCTTATCTTGGGCTCCACTTTGTGTATTTACTGTATAGCTGAAGGTCTCAATGCTATTCACAATAGCTGTTGTGATCTTTTTGCAGTTATAGGAAGATGGAGGGGTAAATCTAATGAAAAATCCAAAACACATCCAAGAGACATGTCGTTGCCATTTTCTCTCTTTTTTTTGGATCACTTTGATTGCAATTATTTCCCTGCAGGATCATTTGAGGCACGTGCTGTTTATGTTATTACTTCTCCAAAGTCAAACACTATCATTTATAATGTGTCTGTAATCAGCATTGCTTCTCCTTCCTCACACAGACAAAAAGTATTCTCAGTCACAGCCTTGAAATGATCCCTTTCCTACTGCTTTCACTTCAGATTAGAATAAAAGTGAAATTAGTTTCAACAAAAGACACTTTTTCATCTATGGAAACAACTATGAAGTCTTGATTAATTCCTGCTATATTTGATGTTTGGAGCCCGGGGCCCTTAAAGTATGCCTAAATCATATTGGAGTTTATCCTTTAATAAAGTTCATGATTGAAAAAGAGGAGATGTGGCATTAAAAAAGAAAGAGTTCATCTGAATCTTATGCTAAAAGAAATCCTTGAGGGAGGCAATGGCATTGATCTAATTCAAATTGTCCAAAAGAAGCAGAAATATTAAATGTCCCCGAGCTTCTTTATTTTTTAGCTTGTGGGAGTGGGCACTTTTAGAAAGTAAAGAAAAATACTTTGAAATGACGATGTGAAAATTTAAGTCATCATTGCTACATGCGGCTGAATATAACTGCTGTCAGCCCAAATTGATTTTATCATTATTATGAATTATTATTGTTATTGTTTTAATGATTGCTTTTACTGTTATTACTGTTACTACAATATTACTAATGCTATGCTACCACACAGAGGAAACAATCCACCACAGACAGCTGGTGCAGGCCATGCATTTGTAATATCATCAGGATGAATGTTATCTATGTATTTGACTTTGGGGGAGTGAGTGTCTCAAACTCATTTAGATCTTCATGGTTGGATGCAAGATAAGCCTTACAGATTGACAGATCATTGAGGTATTAAATGACCCGGGAGCTTTGTATGCATTCAAAAAGAAGGCTTACTTTGCTTTGTGTGTTTCAGTGTCAAAGTTGAGGTTGAGGTCTTTGGTGACTCTGTCTGTCAGCGCTCTGTCTCCCCACATTTAGCCCCCGGGAACTGTTCCCAGCCATTAACGCCCGGACAAGGGAGCTGAAGAGAAGACAAGTTGGGAAAATGGAGTAATTCATGAAGCATGTTGAGTGTCATTAGCAGGGTATAATTTATTGCAAACCCCATGCTGTGAATGTAATGCGGCTGAAGTGAATCATGCACATGAACTCAGCAAGGTGTAAAATGAGCTTGTACTGATTAGGCTGCTCTTTTGCAAAAGCATCTTGACATGTAGTTATCAGCAGACCAACAAATTGACTTTCCACAGCCTGTACATGAGGTGCCTTGGTATGAGTATACGCTGACATGATGTCACACTGACTTTCCAAAGCACGTAATATGCTACATGTCTTTGAGAGATGGAGTATGCGTTTTAATTGGTTTTCTGATACTGAAGAGAGGGCAAACAAGAAAATTAAATGAGCATTCATTTTGTGGTAAGAGGTTTGCAGAAGAGTTATGTACCTCTTAGCCTCTGGTATTCTTCACATTTCTACACAGAGAGTTTGACAAGAAGAAGTTGCATAAGATTCAGAAAAAGGGTTGACGTGCATGCGCACCTCTTCGGACCTGACGTACTGCCCGGCAATGCGAGCGCAGACGTATTCCCTTGTGATTGGTGTTACGTGCAGAACACTTTCTACCTTATCCTCTCCTTACCTTTTGGTCCCAATCAGAGGTTAGATACCTGTTGAGAGCCAATTTAGGTTGCTGTGCTGCTCTGGATCGTCATTGGCTGTCTGCCGCTCACATGGTCCACAATCACCTGGAGGCCATCTTTAACCCTTTAAAGCCCGACCTAAGAAATAATAGGGAGAAAATAAAATGTTTTTAATTCTAAAGTCGTCATTTGGTCCTTCAACAAAATATGAAAAAATGAGCAAAAATAATTCTTGACTGTTCACCATTTATTAGTGTGTGATAATGTCAAAATTATTGATTTGTAGGCCTCTGCCCCCTGTTATCAGGTATATCACATTATGTACAACCAGGTTTTGAGCAAAGTTTTTACCATACCATTGATGCAAAAGGTGTTAGAAACTGTATGTATCAAATATGATACGTTTGGCTTTATAAGGTTAAAAGCAGCACACCTGGGAGCTGTGGCCCTCAATTTCTTATCTCCATTCATTGTTCCTGCCTCTGTCTTGGCAGTGGGGCAGTGAGCTGCAGAAGGTATGTGGTGGGAGGTTTGTGGACTAGCCCAGTCTGGGGTACCCTGTACATTCCTACAGTACACGTAGTTAAATCAGTGTCTAGTCACACTCAGAGTGATAATACTTGTCGAAAACATCGAAGAAACTCTGCTCTGCTGAGTTTACCAGTATAAATATATTATATAAGTATATCTATGTTTACTGGCCGTAATCAGCCCTTCTACCGTGTGCAGATTTGGAAAAGAAACTGCATCATCACGCTTTGACCCCTACGCTCGAGTATAAACACACAACCAATCATCGTCAGCTGTGCTGTGCCGACCTGAAGCAGAAGCCGCGCCGGCGGAGCCAATGCACAAGTATAAACACAGCAGAGGCTACTGGGGTTACGGTGTAACCAATGAGACGGAGACAACCCAGAAGTATAAACCGATGTGTTGGAGCTGAGAAACAATGAAAACCTGCACTGTGTCACATGCTACAAACTGGATATCAACACATTAGTTGTTTTGAGGGCGGCTGTAGCTCAGGGGAAGAGCAGTCGTCTACCAATCGGAGGGTCGATGGTTCGATTCCAGGCTTCCCCAGACTACATGCCGAAGTGTCCTTGGGCAAGACACTGAACCCCACACTGCCCCCTGATGTGCCTATCAGGGTGTGAATGTGTGAGTGAATGTGAAATGTAGTGTAAAGCGCTTTGGATAAAAGCGATATATAAGTACAGTCAATTTGTTTTAAACATACAAAAACAGCTGACTCAGCAAAGAAACCCAAGAGAACATTATCAGATGAAGCACAGAGATGAAAGAGAGAGAAAGGAACAGAGAAAGAGATACGACTGAAGTTGACATCAGACTGACTTTTACTGGCTGCAGAGCGCTCAGAGAAGAGGCCGTCTGTGAGAAGGATACCAAATTAGCCTTCGTTGGACGATGCCACACTGTAAAA
>JAPMNP010631458.1:0-11186 GCA_029874935.1 Atherina boyeri
TTGGTCACCAAGTTCCTTTTGGACGGTAAGATATACAAACAATGTGTTCTAGATGACAACTTGATGAAGTTGTTTTTAATATGTGACTAGATATTCAGGAGTGTATTTTCCAACAGGTAATTTTCACACTCAGTGTTCTTGTCAGATTATTTGGCTACATTTTCAAGTTCCATGTCGGAGAATTATTTGGCATTATGCCAAGTATTTGTTTGATTCACGTAATGTAAAATGCCAAGTTTTAGGGTTAATCTGGTGTAATGACATAATGTCTGACTGCTCTGATGTCGCGGCTCTGTCTCACTGGTTGATCACAGCGGTGATCCTCCCTGGATGGATCTGAGCATCCGATTGATTTGTGCAAAAGTTTGCTATTGCTACAAGCTACAGTCGGTTCCTCACTGTCACACAAATGCAGCATGCTGCTCGCTGCAGCTCCTTCCACAGAGGCCTTGACACCGGTTGCTAAGAGGTAAAGTCGTGGCCAGGGAGGGAGCTGTGAATTAAGTAAGCTGGTCTTGTGTGTGTGCTTTGTCCAAAAACTCGCCAACGGTCTGCTTCCTGTGATACCACGAAAATCATCTGTACAACCTTTAAGGGACAGACAAAAGATTTTTTAAGAGTCCACTGACTGAAAGCTGCAGTTTTCAGTCTCAGTTATATAACTATGAGCCAACTATGTTGTTGTGTTTCCCGTGAAAGGGTCTTATCTTCTCCTTCTTTTCTAAGATTTTTCCATCATGTCTCCCATTATTTATTTATCAGCACCTTGCAGTGTATTAATGCTGGTCCTTTATGTTGCCCGTGACTTGTTCTGTAGACCTTCATGCTGTTGCGTCACACTCGCTGTGTATCATGTCATGTCTTCCAGTGGACCTCCTGGCCCTGCTTAAGTGGAAGGCCCACCCTGACCGGGTCATGGACATCCTTGGACGTCTTCGACATGTCAGCGGGGAAGAAATAGTCAAAGTAAGGTTTACTCCAATGAGAAACAAAGGATGAAGCTGTTTTTTGCTTGAGTATTTTTTGTGGCATCAATCTGGAAAATACTTGGACGTTTGACTCATTAAATGGAAACATATACATGTAGTTGCACTTTCACCACATCTTGCAGGCTATTCCTGAGGAGAAAACCTTCATCTTAACCATTATGTTCACTTTAGTTTCGTCTTTGATTTTGCACAGATGCTTCTCACATATTCTGTTCATGTCCCAGATGTGACTTTACATTACAACAGTTATTTCCACTGCTGTCTGGCAGCTTTTTAAACGCATCTGAGGTGTGAGGCTGCTGCCAGTGCTCCTCACTACAGTTGGATTCTGTGGGAACTGATCATTAAACCCTCACGTGAAAACTGAACTGAATGTTTAAAAGCAGGGTGGATGTTGATGCAACTGGGAAACAACTTGCTGTGTTAGCAGATCCCATAAGAGAGCCCAAAGTTAACCTGTATAAATCTGTCACAGCTAAACTAGCTTCCTTTACTGGCAGCCAGCAGCTGTAAATACACTGGACCGTGCAAATGTGTGACCTTTGAAAAGTAATTAACATTCATACATCTTCTATTTACTTTTTATAGTTTGATATAGGAAAAATGGATCAAGGAAAATGAAACATTCTGATTGTGTGTTGTTGAATGAAAATAGAACTCTTCAGTATCTTTTTGAACGTGCACGTCCTTGGGATAATGAAAAATAGATATTGCATAATCTACTTCTGTGGGCTTCTGGGTCCCAACATGGCCTGTCAGGGTTGTTACTGTTTGCAGATTTGTGGGGTGTTTACTCATCAAAGTAGCTAATAAAACTGATGTTTTCTATTATGAATATGTTATAATGCTTCACTTAGACACATTATATCTGTTAACATTTCCTGAAGCAAAACCCTGATCAGCTGCCTGATTACTTCCACCAACAACCATTATCACTCCAACTGTTGTCTCTGTGTCTCCTACAGTTCCTCCAAGACATTCTGGACACCTTATTCTCCATCTTGGATGATAATACAGACAAATATGGGCCACTGGTGTTCCAGTCATTGGTAAGTTTAAACATAAAAAGTTAGAAATGAACACAGTCAATTCAATTAAGACCATGACCCGAACTTCAAAAGTGTGAACCTGAGCACTAAAGATGAAGAGCCTCAAACAAAAGACGGATTAATAACAGATGTGACACACTGTCAGTCTCAGTTAGTTGTGTATTGTCATGTGTCATAATATTGCAAACACACTCTCTCATGGACTCTCTTTCACACCAAACAATTGGCCAAAGGTGAGCATCTATTTTTTGGGAAGTAACACATTGTCCACATTGTCAAACCCTATCAACATTTTTTTCAGAGAAACAGGGAGAGGGAGGTTAATCTGATTTGCTTTACAATGAAGCAAATAAGTCCACGAGAAGGGACACAACAGTGACCACAGACAGAAACGACTATCTCAAAATTGGTCTGTTCTATAAGTCTTGTTTGTTTCTTTGAAAACAAACTCTTCTTAGCAGCATGGTGGTGTGGAGTCAAGTGTCAACAGAGCCCAGTTCTGTAAGACATTACCGAAAAAACACAAAGATGCTTTTTTTTATTTTGTTTTATTTTTTTTATTTTTTTTTATTTCATATCTATGTAACCCTCTTCTGCACCGGCAAGCTTTGTCTTGCCTCCTGGCCAGCAGTTAGAAGTCATCTCTGCATTATTATCAAGTGTTTCCTCATTTGTTCAGATGCCGGCAAAGTGAGGAGATACAGCAGGGGGGCTTTTGTCAATGGGGGCACTTAATGTCAGTTTAGTGTAGAAGAGCCCTCCGGAGACGTGGGGAACCAAACAATGACAGCACATTTCCTTCACAGTGTAACAGAGCCACCAGGACTCCTCACCGGGGGTCACCGGTTCAATTCCTTCCGTCCACTTGGTTTACGCCTCACATGGACTGGTTTCCCTGTCGAGAATAATGGTGAAGGATGACTCATATGACACTTTTCTTCACATCTCCGTCTGTCTGTGAACTCTTCAACTATAATGCAATAACAATGCGTCTGGCTTGTTGTGTAGCCAGCTGATTTCTGTAGAAGAGTTAATGGACATGCAGGACAAATACCGCTCTGTGCTCTGGTCAATACTTGTACAGAGATGGATTTTGAATAGATAATAAAAAGTTATATAATCATCACATAATAGCCAGTGGTTTTAGAGACTTTTTTGGAGCCGGTGTATCCCACCTCTTTTACTCTCTACATAAAGTTTATTATGCATAACAGTAAAGTCTGCTGAAGCATTATGGGTCAACACCTTATGAACTTTTCATTTTTCATTTAACATTTACTTATAACCAGGTGAGTGCCAGGAGGCAAGACAACAGAAAACAACAAAAACAAGAAATGAGGAAAAAGAAATGACATTTCCAAGAAGAAGGGACACGCTACAAATGGAAACCAAAAAGCAATATGCATATACAGATATCTGTTTACAAACATTACTTCCCTGCAGACTGGTGTTTGGTTCTGGCACCAATTAAATATTTAATGTCATAATAGATTTATGCGCTGCAACCTTTTTTCTGTCGTTCATTACACGCTAGCTCTTAAATGCCACAATCGTCAGTTTTCTAGTGTGAGCAGAGGTCCTGACCCAACGTCCTGATCTTTACCCAACAATCTAATCAAAGATGACTCTTGATTCACAGTTGCTGTTAAAACACCAGCAAGAAGAATTTTCTTTCACAGTCTTTGAAATGTTTTGCTTTTTTTCCCTAATTAACTCTGCATACATCAGCACTATCGCATGGCTTATGGATGTATTTAAAGGAATGTTGATGCATTATAGTATGCAACATATGAGTGAGTACATATGTATGTATGTATGTGTTTATATGTGCATATATATATATATATATATCAATGGGTATCAGCAAATTTATACTGTATGTATATTTTATAATTTACACTAATCATTATAGTACTAGGCATTAGTCTGTATCCTGACAGCGAACTCTATTTTGGTTGTACATTCTTGTTTAATGATGATAAAGTTTTCAGATTTCCTTCTTGACAAAAAATCTAAATGATCTTTCCTTTTAAAGTTCAATTCAATCCCATTTCTTTGTATCCTTTACCTTTTATTTCTCAGGTGTTCATCATAAACCTGCTTAGGGACAGTAAATACTACCACTTCAGGCCGGTGATGGACACATACATCCAGAAGCACTTTGCAGGCGCCCTGGCCTACAAGTGAGTGTTTTAATAACTTCTGCCTTGTTGTTAACATTAACAGCAGGTCCACCGTCCTGCACACAAACACAGGATAAGCTAATTCACTCCCAATAAAAGATATGCAAGCTAGTGTGTAGGCCTATCAGATTTTTCTTTTTTGTAGTTCATATGCTTTTCTGTTTATAGTGTCATCTTCATTCTCGTTGGTAGATTTACACGACATGCTCACATATTAGAAGGTTATTATTGATATGTAGATTTACAACTGTCTGATATGCTTTGCTTATTTGTCAAATAGAGGTGTGATATCCCACAAGCCAACAGGAAGCAGTGATGTAATACTAATATGAATGAAGAAATAGAGTGAATGTAAAGTTAATTATAATTTTGATTCTTATGCAGCTGCAGATCATCTAAGTCCGTCTTTTCTGAACTTGTCTAGCTCTGTTTGTTTTGTTTTTTTCTCAGAGTCTTAGCTCATTATTATTCATCTGTTCAGCTCACATCTTCACAGATCTGGTTTCTTCTCATTTTGTATATTATTGTTTTGAGCTGCTGAGGTGATTTCAGGGAAAAAAGTTACTCTTTATGTGCTTCAGTAAACTCCACGGTTAGTATAACTGCTATAGATACATAGTGTTATCAGTTAATGAGCCTGAAGGAAACAACTGGCCCTGTACTCCAAACAGAAGACAACATTACATAAATAACCATGTTACCAAGAAAACTCTAATTGCCTTTTTAAGTTGGGCACAAATGTAGCCATTCCGCTTTGAGTTCTGCTCAGTCTCTTCAGGAACGAACACGGTGTTGTATTTTCGTGTTTTAGAGAGCTGATCCGCTGTCTGAAGTGGTACATGGACCGTTCTGCTGAGGTGGTCCGACAAGACCACATACAGGAAGCCATGAGGGTAAGTCTGACCACAGAGGTAACCATGTCTTCATTACACGGCTGCTGAACTCTGAGCAGAACCAAACGTAATCCTGCCAGTGAAACACACAGCTCTCTGTGACTGGTTATGCAGACATCACACTTTCACATTGTACATCGTACCAACGTGCAGACATCTGCTTAAAGTATAATAAGATGGATTACTGAAATAAATGTCTACATATTGCTTTACAGCCATTTCACATCTGAGTCATGTTAATTACACCATTTTTGCTCAACCTTTACACACTGACAAGAAAAATAAACACAAAGATCTTAATCTTGGTTCAGATACCTTGACATGCTGCAAAAAGCCTTTCAACTCAGTAATGTTCAAACTTTACATCTAAACATGCTTCCTCATGTAATGTCCTTACGTGTCTACTAACAGAAACATATATATCTGGAGCTGTAGGCAGAGACTAGACTAGATGTACCATCTTAAGTATATGCAGAATGTACCACATTTATCTTACAAAGCTGCTCAGCACTTTGAAATATTCATCTGACTCAAACATCCATCTCAAATGGGTCACGCTGTCGTGTAGAAGTGGACGGTGTGAATTATTGAGGATAGTTTTGACACGTGCCGCAGCTGTGGGTTCAGATCAGACTTTTTTTTGTTCTTCCTTTAGAAGCCTGCCAATGAGGGTTAGCGTCTCTATCTCTTACAAACTAGTGCACATCTTCAGTATGCACTCTTTAAAGTCTCCTTGTAAACCAGGTCATGGTGTATCTAAGGCAACTGGACCTGACTGACTTTCTTAAAGGTGTTTTATTTAATGAACTGAAATGAGAAATGACACCAAGCACATCCAGTTGGCTTTATTTAGCTTAATGCTTGAATTTGTATACATTGTTTATATGACATTAAGTCCCGGAGCAGCACAGCCATGATGCTGTTTGTTTTAGTTTTCCCTTTCTGTTTTTCTGCTAAAACTCTGTACAGCTATCAAATATGCTTAAATATTCTTGATAAATACACATAACTATGTTTAAGGTTTGAGAAAAACGGGGATAAATCTACATTCTGAGTTTGTCACGCTGTCAACAAATGTATTCCTAAGCATCGAGCCAAATATGAATGATTTAAACAATCAAGTCAAATAAATTGAGTCTCAATATAATTGGAACATGAGTAGTTGATACTTGCGGTGTGTCCTCTGGAGACCATTTATTAACAGAGCTCAGAGTAGCGTAGATGAAAAGCACTACAAGGCAAACAGAGTGGAGTCCACTTCTCTGAAGTAAAACAGCCCTGAAACTTTAACAGTGTCGGCTCTTCGTGAAATTAATCACCATTTTCTAACTCCTGTTAATCTACTTCCAGTCTGCATAACCACAATACAAGATGAGTTATGTGACCCTTTACTCTGAGCTGGTCAATGCTCACACATTGTGATTTAGACCAACTGAGAAGAAATTCTACAAAAAAAAAACAAAAAACTATTTAACTGTCCAACTCCATAATTCAGTCAGATTAAGTCTTATACAGTAGCATTATTAAAGCTTCACATGTCTGTTACATGTAATGTTTCAATAAAGATCACTTAATTTGCCTTCCTCAGACCTTAGATTCTCTTTTCTTTTTTGTCTTTAAATGAACACATTATTCTATTACTGTAGGAAACCACTTCTCTATCCTACATCTTAAAATGATGCTGGATGAAAATGACATGTGATGATACAAATGTCCAGACTTTAAAAACTGATGTATGTATTCATGTCCATGTTTCAACGTTTTTCCTCTTTGTCTTTATATTTCTGTCACACATACGATCCTCAGGCATTGGAGTATTTGTTTAAGTTCATCGTCCAGTCTCGGATCCTTTACTCCCGGGCCACTTGTGGCATGGAGGAGGAGCAGTTTCGCACCAGCATCCAGGAACTCTTTCAGTCCATCCGCTTCGTCCTCAGCCTGGACAGCCGCAACTCTGAGACCCTCATCTTCACTCAGGTGAGGAAGTACACTTTGGATGGACAGACAGATCGCTGGCTCTTTTCTGTTCCCATTCAGTTCTTTTAGAGAAACAAATGTGAAAATGATTGAATTTCCATCTGCTTCTCTCAGTCTTTTTTCACTGCCTAAACTGAAACTTGTTTCTTTGCAGTTCACACAAGACTTGTTTGCTTTTATAACGGCTAGTTCCATGAATATGTCTTTAGTTTTGCTTGTAGTTTAGCGAAGATTCTCGTTAGCCTTGTGTTCTATCACCTCTTGCAGTAGCTGCTTTAATCTGACTTGTATCTCCTTTCTGCACCTCCTCTCTACTTTTACCTTCAACCTTTCCTCGCTTCCTATCCTCACCTTCTCTTTCACTCTTCCCTAATATTATGGTCCTACATCTGGGTCCCTATTATTCTCCTCCCACACCCATACATCACAGGGCCCCCAGCCTTGCCCAGGCCCAAATCAAGCCCCCGGCCCCGGCATTGTGCCTACTGCTCCCTTAGCACTAGTCCCTGCCTTGGGCCACACCCAGCCCCCTGCCCCAGGACAGGTTCCTGGCAGTGGGCAAGCCAACTGCTCTCAGGCCTCGAGCTCCAACGCTCTGCGGCCGCCTCCACTGTCAGTAAGTAGACGTCTGAAAGAAAGCCACAACTCCCAGTTTGTCGTGTGAAGCCCAGAGTCCTAATTCACCTCTTCAGCTGTTTGTTAGCCTAACATCACACACACACACACACACACGCACACACTTGTGATCATGCACACCCTGACTGACTTCACACATAAGCACACATTCGTGTCAATCCTGCACTGACTTGTCACCCCCAGTGGATGTTGATCATAAACCCACTGCATATGAGTTATGTTATCTGATTCAGAACACATTTAACCCTTTAAAGCCCAACCCAAGAAATAATGGGAAGAAAATTCTAATTTTTAAAATCTGAAGTCGTCATTTGGTCCTTTAACAAAATACGACAAAAGATTAACTCAAATAATTTTTCAGTATTCACCATTTATTATTGTGTGATAATAACGTTAAATTTATTGTAGTGTATTCTTCTGCCTCCTGTTGTCTGGTACATCAAAATGTGTACAATAGGGTTTTGAGAAAAGTTTTTACCAGACAATGATGTAAAAGGACGTAGATGAAAAAAGTTTCAGAAACTTTATTTATCAAATATGATACGTTTGGCTTTATAGGGTTAATCATCTCCCCCCAAACAAATTACAATATATGCCTTTTTGCAGTGAAAGTCAAAACAACAACAAACAACAATTCCACAAGAGTGGAAGGGGAAAAAGTAACTTAAATGAGTTGTATATTATATGTTTAATTTATCTGCCACCCGTAAAGCAGAGCTAGAACCTGCACAGTGCTACTTTAGAAAAAGTGTAATCAAGCTGTTTACAAGTTATGCACAATGAATAATTTCTAAAAAACAAAAAAAAACAAAAAAAACAAGCCTCGATTACAACTCATGGTTAGGTTCTTAGTTTTTCTGCTGAGACATTTTTGTTATTAAATTTGATCCATATCAGTTCTGTTGTGAAGATCTTTGCTATGTGGTTAAAGAACTAAGACAGAAGAAGAAGAAGATGTCATCCTCCCCAAACACATTTTGAATTAAACTGGAGCTGACTGTTTAGCATGTTCAGATAATCCTAAACCCCAACTTTGTGACTTAATTTAATTCATCCTCACCCTCTGAGTTAAGCCACACAGAGAAGAAAGATAATATCCCTGGATTTAACCTGCAGTCCTGTATTTATTATGTTTTACTAAATCCAGCTGCTGGATGTCTGTCTCTGACCTGTCTAGCTTCTGTACTGTGTGTTTCTAATCAGGTTGAGATGGTTTTGGATGAACTTTTCTCACGTTACCCCATCTGTTATTGTGCTTTTCTTCCTTTTGTCTTATTAATCTCTCTCTCTAACTTTTATGGGATGTTACATCTGATAGTAAATCTATTCTGTCTTCTTCCACTCTCACAGTTGCTTTTCAATACAGGTGAACAGCTGTTTTACAAAATGAAGCAGCTCAGTTTAAAAAAAAAAAGCCTTTGCTTTGTGTGAAATCTGCAAACAGGAAGCTGTTGATGAGAACGTAAACTGTTTCGGGGTTGGTGCAAACTTGCATGAGGTGCATAACTGTATGTGATATCAGGTTATTCATTTTGAAAATCAGCTTTTCCCTGTATTCACCGTGATTTAGCTCCGCCGCCTTCTGCTCTTCTACAGAAGTCACATTTCTCTTCATTGCATTCACAGAAACTAACACCATTAACTTTGCAACCCGGTTGCTCTCGCCATGACATAAACCTTGGCCTTCCCACCTCTGACCTCTGCTCTCCTCCTCTCCTGTCATCACTCATCCATCTCTCTCCTGCTCTTCCTCAGGCCGCGCTGTTGAACTCATTCCCAGCCATCTTTGATGAGCTGCTGCAGATGTTTACAGTGCAAGAGGTGGCAGAGTTTGTGCGCGGCACTCTGGGCAGCATGCCGTCCACCGTGCACATAGGACAGTCCATGGATGTGGTCAAACTGCAGTCCATAGCTCGAACTGTGGACAGCAGGCTCTTCTCCTTCCCTGGTAAATTCTACAGTAACTGATCATCTGTACCACGAACACATCTTATTATTCTTAGAAAAAGGTTGTGAATGTGGTTTAAAGGTATGAATGAAAAAGCCAAAATAAGTCACGTAATCTGCTGACAAAGCAGTTTTAGGCCACTTAGTCTCATTTTAATGAGAAAAATCTTTCTTGTGTTATATCAGTGTTATTAGGGCATTCATTGTAGAATTTAATGTGAGCATAACTATCTCAGTTATTGCTTTCTATAAGGTATTGTGAGCAGTTTGGGTATTAAAGTGCTACTAAATATTTAAATTTCCTTCAAATGTAAATAATGAATGACTGTTAATCAGCGTGTGTGTGTTTGCACTCAGAGTCTCGAAGGATCCTGCTGCCTGTGGTCCTGCACCACATCCATCTCCATCTGAGACAGCAGAAAGAGCTGCTCATCTGCTCTGGAATACTGAGCTCCATATTCTCTATCATCAAGACCGGCTCGCTGGTAACACACGTGGATACACTATTACACAATATATGCAAATAGGACTGCTAATGCTGACTGTGTCCGTGTATGTGTTGTTTGAAAGGTCTGTATTTTTAAACTAATGAGGGTAAAGCTTATTCTTCAGCTTCGATAGAACTGATACAAAGCAGCATCATTATTCAACTTCATCAATGTTCCCCGTGGCTCCTAAACCCACTCACAGCTGTGAGTATGAGACAGTGTCTGGTCAGAAACCTATGAGCTTTATTTAAACATACATAATGCTGCTTAGAATTTGGCAGGAACATCAGGCCAACCAAATTATCCAGTCAAAGTACCCCTTTGGACTGCAGTGTTTGCTATTTCACATAATGGCAAAGTTTCCAGTTAGCCCTGACTTTTAGCTTTTGTTGTTTCTGCGATGCAGAGGCCAGCTGGGAGAAGTGTGACTGGGTCTCTCCCCCTGGCTGGTTCTATAGATCACAGATCACAGTCAATGATGACTTTAAAATAAGAGTTTTAGAGCAATAGAGTAAAAGCCAGATAACATTTATCATGCCAAAGCACAGTACAGAGCAAATATGAGTCGGACCAGCATCCACTATATCCTGTCCCATCCAATTAATAACTTTCTTATTTCTCTCATACGCAGACGTTATAGGTGTCCCTACAGTCATTTATTTTCAATGAGCTCTTACTGTCC
The DNA here is from genome assembly GCA_029874935.1 of Atherina boyeri. NCBI lineage: Eukaryota > Metazoa > Chordata > Actinopteri > Atheriniformes > Atherinidae > Atherina > Atherina boyeri. The sequence continues at coordinate 10,845 of JAPMNP010631458.1, forward strand.
TGTTGGACCATAAAGGAAAAGTACCGTTTTTTTAAACCTGGACCTTATTTATAGCATGAAACAGGTTCATTAACTCACCCGGACAATTTTGGAGTTACTTGAAGTCTATCAGGAGATATTTAGATCCATTGCGCCGGCGTTGTCGGGGCAACGGCATAATCAAAGGCACCTACAGTATGTAGTGTCGTCGTCTTAACTGGTTTGTGTCTATCTATGTATATCTATGGTTTCGGATGATAACAAAGCCACTCTGGCACAGAGGGATTGAACAGCAACTAATAACTAAACACTGGTGAAATGAAGGCATTTTGTGGCAGATAATGTCTTATTTAGAGGCTGAAA
>JAPMNP010631511.1:0-12256 GCA_029874935.1 Atherina boyeri
TGCAGGTTACCGTTTTAGAAGCCGTTTTTTCTGATTTTCTTTGGACTAATTCCATTTAGTTTTTTCCTGTTTTTAAGTGTTCATTAGGTACAGGCCAATGCTACAAACTTGTAAAGATTTGTAAGAAGATATATATCAGTAACTTCCAATGGATAAAGTCATCCTTTGGGGTTAACTACTACTATTTAGAGGTAACATGTTGCTTAGTAGTAACCACTTAGCTACTGTTGGAATTATTTTTAATGGTAAGATATTTTGATGGGTAACTCAAGAACATGCAACTAATTGTGTATTCATATTTTAGCAAAATTGAAAGTACAGTGATAGATATGATAGGTAGGCTATATCAGAAAATGTGTAGGCTGTTCACCCTCTCATTTAGCTGTTTTAATTTAAAAAAAGTTCTGATGTGATTAGTTGTGTAATGAGATATCGCGAGACTCCAGGACGCGCTTGCACCAGCGTTGCAATTACGTCTTGCTTCCACCTCTAACTTGAGCAAACGTGCAACACAATAACATGTAACCCTCTGTTCTGAGCAGTGAACATAGTTTGTTAAGAGCACAGTTTAAGCTTGTAGGCCTACAAACCCTGCGAGACATTTTAGTGTCAGAGGCCTTAAGAGTCGACAGCATTAAGGAAAGAAAAAAACGGAGTAGGCTTAAATTCACTCTGTACTGGCATTTGACTTTGATCACATGAGAAATATTCATGGAAGCACAAACACTAGCTCAGTCACCATTATCCAGTCTGACAGTGATACCTCTCAAGGCTGTCTATTAATTAAAGTGGCGCTTACCATGTGGGACGACTTCCTATCTGGGCACAAAAATGGTTTTTCCATCTCTTGTGGGGCTCTTGAAAAGGGGCAATCTTTCCTCTCCAGCTTCTTGTGGGAAATTTAAAAGTGTACAGAGGAAGACATGGGGATTTCTAGCTCATTTATAAAGACGAGTTTATAATCCTTTCCTGCTTAATAACTTAAAAGGATTCAATTTCTCCCCTCATTTATGGGGTTATGATCACACATTGTTAGACGCAGATAGCAGCATTTCAAGGTTAACGTTTCTTACTCGAAAATATCAGAATATAAGCTGTAAGCCCATAGGTGCCCTTTGTTTAGCCTGCAATTTCCCCCCACAAATGCTGATAGGCCCATTTTAGATGTTGTTACTATTAATGTGATAACAACGACGACGCCGAGGAAGACCAAGTCGATAAGATGTCTCTATGCCGCCGAGCGTTTTTAAAATGATGTGATATTTAATTATAGCATATAATTTTACCATCGAGAATTAAATTCAGTAGGCTTATGCAGGCTCTGAGGATTGAATGACTGGTTGGGGGTCTCAAGCCATACGAGACAAATTAAAGAGGAAGCGCTGCCCTCCAGGTATCCTGTCACAACAGTAGGGTGCTTCAGCGTGTCTCTCATTTCTGTCTGTGTTTTATTCTGCCAATTTTCACTATGGGGCTCCGGGATCCTGCGCCGTGCCTGCAGGGCTGTGGTCNCAAAAGAAACATAAAATCTCAATTTTTCATCTTCTTCCTTTGCTTGAGTTTGACTTTTCTGCCGCCTCCTTTTCCTTCCTTTCTTCCTCTTTCTGCTCACACACGTGCATCAGACATTCATGTCAACAAGTGTGGATTTAAAAACTTGAGGCTTCTTAAATGATAGTTATTTACTTTATTTATTATTTTATTAGTTTATTTAGCTTGAATTTGAATGAATTTCGTGTAATTCTAAACGGTAGGGGTTTTAAAGAAAGATACTTTTTTTAAATTTTTGTTAAAATTTCAACTGAATATTTTGCTAATAACTGTCAGTAGGCCTAGTAAGTAAAATAGCATTATTGTTGTTGTTGTTGTTTCTATTATTATTATTATTATTATTATTGTTGTTGTTGTTGTTGTTGTTGTTGTTGTTGATGATGTTGTTACTGTTTGCAGTCCTACTGATAGCATCTCAAACATTTACATTTCCACTTCAGGCGTTTAATGTATTCCCAAATTGCCAGTGCTTTGTTAGCATTAATGTTTAATTGGCTGGAAGAAGATGAATGAGGCTGACAGGAATCAGCTGTCCAGAGATTCCCCTGTGAGTCTGACTCGGAAATCATAACCTGACCAGCTTTTCCTCCTCCGAAACCAGCTCGTTGAACTTGTCACATCTAATTAGGGTGTTAAAACGCACTGAGTGCATCGGTTGGAAACAGTAGGTGGTTGGTCCGGGGCAGCCAATAAGGCCTTTTTGGGTCAGATGGTGGTGGGGGGGTTGAGCTGCGTATTGGATAGTGATGTCCCTGAATTGGACCGCTGCTGGCTTTTTATTTCTAAGCAGCCCTCTTTTTTTCCGCTATTACTTCAATTATGGCCATCCAACAGGCTAAACAGGCCAGCATGCGTGGACTGTGGCCCTGTTTTAATTAGGTATGAAATTAATTAGAGCTGACATCTATTAAAGACTTTTAAATTTGGCTAAAAGAAAAATTCCCAACAGAGTTTAAAGGTATAACAGTGGATTAATGGCTTACACCCAAAATTACATTTCATTGCATCCCATCATTTCAGTGCTGCCTGTCTAACAGGTGTCAGAAAATCTGTGAATTCGTCGTGGAAACTAACGGTTTTAACAGCATTTTGCTACGTTTATTCATAATCTATTTAGATCTAGAATCGCCTATGCAAGCTTTCAAAATAGAAATCAGAATATTTAAACAAAAAATGTTGTTGTTGTGATCTTTTACACTTTAACTTTGTTAATATTTGAACTTATTATCCTGCTTGATAGCCAGTCTCTTTTGAATACAATTGTGCTGTATTCAAAAAGCTTTCTGTCTTTTTTTAAAATACTTTTTTCTTGTTGTATTGCTCTTTAAAAAAAGAGAGAGAGAGAAAAGCCCTGTGATGTCTGACAGCCTACTCTCACCATTGTTAGGTGAACAGCCGCTAGAAAAGGAAGAGAGAAAGAAGAGGGAGGAGAAAAGGCCCCTCTGTTATTTTCTGTCTTGAGACTTGCTGCATAGGCTATTCAGGCAAGTTGATGAACTCCTCCAAAAAGTTTATTAAGGGGACGAAAACAATAAGAACTAAAGCCTTTGGGTGCCTGGGCAGACAGTTTATAAACTAGCAGCTATTGTGCCTCAAAGGCAGATGCATGAATACTTTTGAATAGGGGCCTTCAAACTGACACGATCAGGCTGGACAGCAGCAGTTTTAAAGGGAGACAGGGTGCTTCTGCTGCAGTTCAGATCTCTGCCTTTTTGCATTAATGTACATCTGCAAAAGAGGGGAGGAGGACACTGTCTGTCATAGCCACTGGTTTTCTCTTTGGCTTTGTACTTTATGTTTTTAGAAAATGAGAAAATTTATTTGTCAAAATAGCCTATAAATGGGCAAATTTTAAATTCTTATAATGCAGTTTCAACAGGACAGCATACAGGACTTGCTCAAGATATATTTTCACGTTTATTTATTCACAAAGAAAACAAGTCATGTTCAAGTGAGTCTGTCCAGCAAATCAATATGATAGAAGATGGTTTGCTGTGCTCCATCAAAGTGTTTCCTTAATGCTTGGGTTTTATTCTTTATGTGGAAAATGCACAAGCTCTTATGGAGAATTTAATAAAAGAAAAGAATAGAAAAACAGTGTGACAATTTCCGGTTAAAGCTCAATCTCAACCAAAAACCTGTCAAATTTTTTATCATACATCCACAAATCTGTTCTGCGCTTATACAGAGCGCCATAGATTTACCGTTGATGTTTTTTTTTTGTTTTGTTTTTTAATGGAGCACACTGGTTACGCGCACTCAAGAAGATACATTATTCCTCTCCTTTTCAGTAGACAATAGACTGTCACTCTTTATCCTTCTTCCCTCCTCTGTCCCTCCCTCTCCAGCTTTCCCTTTTAGTCCTCCCAGTCTCTGGCTCTGTGCCTCACAACATCAGAGGGAGTCCAGTGATTTGTGACCCCAGCAACCCACACTTAATCTTGCTAAAGAGGGGGAGCATCCAGTTTACAGCTTGGCGGGCCCCAAATAGGCCAAGCCTGCTCTGGCAGGTGTCAACATTAGCAAACAATTGGTCCCCAGTCCCATGCCCCATACCCCAGTGCGACACTGAACCTAAACTATTTGAGGCTTGCTGAAAGGAGCCACATAATAGAGAATGTTGAAGGGAGGAGAGGAGGGGGAGGACAAGGGAGAGATTACACTCTCAGACAGCTATTAGCAGGGATGAGGCTTTTCTAAACAAACAAACAAAAAAAGAAGAAGAAGATCAATACTGTGTTAGTTTACCAAGTGGAGTCATCATTGTGGCTTTGGAGTATTTATTTACTGCTCTATTGTTTTTCACGACTTCTCAGATGTCTGTGGGCCGTATTGGCAATCCAATTAAGTTTTTAGGGGGTTCCTGGGAGGCCTATTTCTTCTTCCAGCCAGTTGTGTGCTTGCACTTGCAGCGGGCAGCTCATTCACAGATTTGGTGTTGTAATGAATCCTGATTGGCGAGTATTGCCTTCGATAGTGGACAATGACCGGGCTGTCCAAAAGGAAAACAACATTCAGGGACGACAGAGCTATGCTTAGTCCTGTGGGATTGCAATCCCTCTACTTCATTAGACAGAAGTGTCTTTGCGCAAAGAGCAGAGGAAATGGGAAGAGAATGAGTTGACATGTGGACTGTTGCTGCTGTTGAGTGGATATGTGTCCTGACAAGAGAGCCAATGTTTTTTAAAGGCTATTTATCTATCTCTGACTGCTGATTCCTTGCCATGCCATGAGGAGAGACAAGTGTTCCCAGCAGAGGAGATCAGTTTTAAAGGTTTTAATGGGAAAACCTTTGATACTTGTTATTGGACAGGAATGTCATTTAATTGCTTTGAGTCGTTTTCTTGGTGTGTTTCCTCCTCATATCCAGGAAAAGAAAAAAAGACTAAAAACAAGCTTCACTTATTCTGCACACATCATCAGAGTAGCCATTTATTTTCTCGCAGTAAATAATTATAATTACCTGACCTCAGCTTCTTTTCAAACAATGGAGCTTTTTGTTAGAGAACACCAACAACAACATGCAATGATGTCAATCTGAACATTTCTGGCATCTGAACATCACGGAAAGTACAGAAACAGACCTAAACATAGACTGTAGAATGAAACATTACATCTTATGGTTTGCCCCTCCTTGTTGTAGGTAAACTGTCAAAGAGGGTGCACAGTTTATAGCAAATCCAGCTCTAAGTAGTATGAAATTAAGCATGTAATTTCATAAATTGTAGTAATTTTGCCTAATAAGTTATCTACCAGACAACTTAAATGTTGTTGCCAGCTAACAGATAATGTCTCCAATTTGCAAGAGCTTCATCAGTAATTATGCAATATGTTTGTTGAAGAAACCTTATTCAGAAACTTAAGCTTTCTGATTACAGCCAAATAAATCTGTTCCATCCTGTATCTTTTACCTAACTGTCCACGTGTTTCCTCTTTTGTGTTGAATTTGACATCATGGTTAACAGGATATGCACTATAACATATGGAGTCATGTTTCTGCAGTTCACATTTTCCCCTTTGTTGTGTAGAAATAATAATGATTATTGAATTCAACTGAATGTGTGAAGATGTAAAAGATTTTACTCTCTATATTCCCACCATTATGAAGTTCTGTCTCTCAGTGAGGAATATGGAATATTATCTCTTGTTCAATTGAATTTTCTGCCTGTCTGAGTAAAAAATTTAAGATGAACATTGTAATAATAAGCAAGACATTTGCAAGAAATAGATCTTTGTCTTTGCGATAAAGCCATTGTTATTGTGCTAAACAATAAAGGATCACGGAATGGGGAGTACAGTAGATCAGGACATCTCAGGCTTTGTTATGTCCATGTTAAATTGTGCGACGGATGAGCGGGTCAGAGCCACATAATTTATTGAAAGAAATGTAGTTTCCTCCAATTCGCCTTGCCAGCTAAGGTTGTCAAACTCTGACAGCTGGCACTGATCGGGACAGTGTGTTGCATTATGACCGTCCGCTGGTTACCATGGAGCTGCATTAGAAAAGACAAAAAGCATTTCTGGCTAATTTTATTACAATACAGGAATAGCCCACATAATGTGCAACAGTAATTATGTTTAGCACAGTGCGCCCGCACTGTCCCTCAGTGATGAATGAGGAACATTGACCATGGTCTGCTAGTTTAAAAATCGCCATTAGTCTATGCTACTTAGGGCCAGAACATTTCACATTTTATGCTTTTGATGTGCTGCACCGCTGAAATATTCATTTGTTTTTAATTGTGTGCTTGTTTTTTTCATAACCACAAAGACAATAAACATGTTCCCTAAGTGTTGCAAATCAGAAATGTGTTTTTCTCCTACCAAGTTAAAATGTGAAAGCGCTTGTCCAAACAGTGGGGTGGAGCTCCTGTCCTAGCCGACAAAATAACAACTTCAAATGTTGTCCCCTCTTTTCAACTAATGGGCTTATTTCTGCATCGTCAGTCATTCTCTCCTTGGGGAATATGTAGTCTCAGTATAAAAAGCTTTTCTACTGTGCACATTACAACCCCTCAATATGGAGGACTCAGAAATTAATGCCAAGTACTGTAAGCTTGACTGTGCCCAGTAAAAAGATCTTTACAGGAAATATTCATTAGATTGTTACACATAAAGGAGCTCTTTGGTAACAGTTTGTTTACTTACATTCTACGAAGTGTCTGTGAAATATTATATTCTTTCTGAAAATGTGAGGTTTTCACACATTTCTTGAGGATTAGCAACATTTGAAGTTTAAAAACTGTTTTTATTAGGGTTCATGATAAAGATGATTTATTGTTAAGATGCGCAGGAATAGCAGAGGATTATCATATATTTAAACTTATGAATCAATAGAAAAAAGGAAACTTTAATTCATATTATTCACCTGGAAAAATAAAAAAGATATTTCTATTTATTTATTGCAAAAATATTTTTAGCTCTGTTCACAGCCATTCTTGGTTTTTGTTAAAGTTTCCACCATTCTCTCTCTTTCACCAATTCCTCTTTCCCTCCTAGTGTTCTTGATATCTCAAACTTTTCCACAATATTTGCTGCCCATCCTTGTCCAGAAAATTAGGAAACTTCCCTTGGGTGAATAAAAATGTCCACTGTGCATTCCTATACGCTGCCCAGTAATCTCTGCTTGGCTTTGTCGAGAAAATGATTTGTTCCTCCAGGAGACCTCGGCTCACAGCCCTGAGACGTAGCTGTTTGATTTCCTGCGTAGGTTTTTAGAGCTTTTTGCTGGGGGACCCAGGCTCTGGCTCCAGTGCCATTTGGCAGAGACCCCCATGGGCTCCTCTTTACTTTCTTGTGCTCTCTTAATTTCATTACTTTCGCTGTGACCTCAATTAGCAAAGACTTGGGCTCAGGCAGTGACATTATGCTCAACAGAAGAGGAAACCTGGTGTGAAGTGGGGAAGTAAGAGGTGGCAACAAGGTTCACATTTTGTACCCTCTGAAGTCTTAAAGGGTTCATGTGATGCTTTTAGATCCCCTGTAATCTGGCTTTGTTCTTAAATACTCACATTGTTGGAGAAGTCTTTGTAATTTAGCAGATAAATTCATACTTGAATGACAACTGGCATATATGCAGTGTTTGAAGCATACAGTATTTCTCCAAATATCGGAGGACTTCATGCAAAAAAAGAGTTTACATTTTAAAAGCAATAAATGTAAACAGCGTGCTAGAGACAGACCACGTTTGCCTTATGTAAAGAGGATGTCTCAAAGTCAAAAGCAACCATTTATATTCGTACTAATATCCCACTTTTAACCAGTAGTATTTTAAAGAAAAAGAATCCCACCCTTCAAGCCCTTCACGCTTTCAAACTCAGGCAGCGCAGAGGCATGGGGAGTCAATATGTCAGCGTTTATGGATGCCCTGCAGAGCTGCACAGGGCTGTCAGGGCCCTATTCATGCTCTAATGGCCCCCTGAGGAGCTCGTCTCTTCAGGCTGAAAAGGCCGGGAGGCCCAGTGGACGCCCTGTTGTTGAAGGTGAGCGTGCGCTCTCATGGACGCGCTGTGCCTTCATCCACATGACAAGAGCCATAAAAGAGCATCGCTCTCGCTGCATCTCCCTCTCTGTCTCCTCTGTTTTCTATTGCACCCCCTCTCCCCCTTCTCCACTTTCTCCCCACCTCAAACAGAGAGAAGGGGGCTAATTGTTTGTTGTGAGAGCCAAAGATTATAGAGCCTCCCATCTTTCTTCCTCCTTTGCCTTTTTCTCCTTCCATTTTTTTCAATCCCCCCTGCTCCTCTTTCTAAAGACTGTGATTCTGTCAGTGAGACAAGGGAAGAAAAGTGTTGGAATTTTCCTCAGGAATGTCGACGTAAGACAGCATAAAACTCCCACTCTGGTGGTGAGAGGTTGTGTGTTGAGTTGCAAAAACAGGGCGCTCTTTTCTAGTTTCATCAATGTTGTTGAGAACGACTCAAGTTTTCATAAAGTAGTAAAATATGTGTAAATTCTGCAAAAACTTACAGATAACTTACTTTAACTACTTAAACTTACTTTCTTTTCTCACTTTCTTAACTTGAAATGAATTTTGGCACAAGTGCCCTTGGTCCTCTGCCATCTGCTATAAACCCATAATTGACATGATAAGCATGAGATAAAACTGAAACTACTGACATCTGTCCATAAAGGTGAGCTGAGAATGATTTTATTTTAGATAGGCTGTGGATTTTTAATGTCCTTATGTACACTTACACATCTCATCCAGATTCAATTTCAGCTAAATGTCAAATTACGACCCAGAGAAGGTCACTGACAACCAGGGGAAATTGATGATGCATTTTGGCTTGTTACCAGAGCAAGTAAACAGTTAATTTGATTTGACCACATTTAGTATGTTGATCCGAATATTTTAATCTAATATTTATAAATAAATTCTAACTGTGCTGACGCTATGCTCACTTTTAGAGTTTTAAATTCATTTTCCACTTACATGGAGATATCCACAGGAAAAGATTATTCAGAGACAATCAGTCTTTAAACTGCTTTGATTATCGCTGTCGTCTATCTTGTATTCACATAAGGGTCCTATCTCATACATCCTTTGGTAAATGCCTTGAATCAAATGCCTTCTTTAACTTGGCAACCCCTTTAGGATGAACAGGCAAGTGCATTAAACAGAAATGCCGCACCATTCTCAGAAAAATGCAAATTGGGAAGTTGTTAGTTATTTGATGTTGCTGCACGATCCCCCCCGCCCCCGAAACATCCCTCCACTCCAGTGTTGGTGGTTGAATTGCATGCAGTCCTGAGGACAGGCAGGGCTGTTTATATGCAGGCCTGGAGCAGAGAAGACAGCACAGAGACAGATGCATGTCAGAGATAGCAGATCCCATCTGAGGCAGATGCCTCTTATCACAGGCCTGTTTGCATAATTAGGCCTTTTGATATTCACCCCCTCTGACTGACAAAAAGTATAATTGCAGTATCAAGTACGACAAAAGGTAGGCACAAAATAAACAAGTCAACATAAATAGGGAGAAAAGATGCGGTGTTATTTTTGTCCTGTGGGAAAAAAGAGGGAGGAAAAAACAGCATTTTTAACTAAATCTGCTGTCAGTCACAGTCAACTGGTGTGACTCGGTGCTCAGAGGCTGGTCCTGTGAATGCCTGCAAAACACAGAGCGTGAGGCCTGATTGTAATTATGCTGGAACTAATATGCTTTTCAAAATGAGCCATTATGAGCTAATGCTGCACTGCCAAAGCCCTGTCTGTTTTTGTCCCTCTGTCTTGGATAGTTTGCAAAGGTATCGCTGTTATTGAGGCCATGGGTTATGAATATGATATATCAGAGAAAGACTAGGATGAATGCTTTTTACTTCAGGCTTGTGCATGCATGCAGGTGATTTGGAAATGAGGGATTTAAAGCTCCCTTAATGCTGCAAAACATTATTTTATTTGACTTTCCGGTTGGTAAAGATTGCATTTTATTTTCTTCCTTTTTTATTGAATATGTTACATTGTCGAATCTAATGTGGTTCTGTCATTTTAATCACTTCTTTTATCTTTTAACATTGTTATTATGTTCTTTCAACAATAATGGCTTTTAAAAACATGATGAAGACACATTTATGAGATTTAGGGTGTAATGATAAAGCTTCATTAAGCACACTCACAGCCCTAGTAAGTGTAAGTATCTAATGCATAAATTTAGCCAACATATTTCAACAGCCTGGTCAACATGAAGTTTATCGGTGTTGTTACGTTTCATAAACCTGTAACCTTTCAGATGACTTGGTTAATTGCCACATTAAGTGGACTGCTGTCCTTTTAATTAGCATTACCTCATCGTCTCAGGGGTAAAGGTGGAGGGCTGGGGGAGTCTGGGGGTTTGGAGGGAGAAGATGAGGTGCTCTGAAGGAACATAGCAGGGAAGTGGACCAAGAGGGGGTTGATGTGAGGACTGGTTTTGAGGAAGCAGGGTGATGAGGATCCCATCTGCCTGTGGTCTGTCTGCAAGGTCAGCAGAGGAGCATCGGGGGCGAGAGCAGGCTTTAAACCTCACAGTAACCTTAAAACTATTAACTAGCAGCTCAGGTCTTTCAAGAGCAGGAGCTGTGTTTTATCTAAAAGGTCTGGTCAGAATTAAAGCATCATTAAAGTAAAGTCACAGCAGGGTGAGAAGAATTAATGTGCCTTTTCACATCTGCAGATTTCATTTGTGGTACGGAGTTCTCCCTTACTAACTAAATACGGTCAACTGGCCCTTGTCAGTGACCATAATAACTGTGGAATCTAGTCCATTATGTAATACTTGATATGATAACTGACTGTATTATGTTTTTGTTTTGTTTGTTTGTTTGTTTGTTTGTTTGTTTTTTGATGGTGAATAGTACCTGTAGTAAATATCTCTGTGACATCCTTCACATACTGTAGACCAAAGACCAATGGCTTAGTTTTCTATTTTAAGTAAAGCTCATCTGGATGCGTTACCTATTTAAATTGTGTTTTCTTTTAACCATAGTAAACTACTCCTTCAACTTTCATTAAATCCAGATTAGTAGTTTTTGTGTAATCAGATGGACAAACAGGCAGGTGCACTTGTATCTAAGAGAAGAAATGGAAAAGTAGAAGAAAAAGTTAGAACATCTGGAAGACAAAGATTCGCATTAGCCTTTACTTGCTTGTACTTATCAATCGTTTGAATTATTAATTGGATAAAATGCTCTTCTATTGATCAGCTAGATCTTTTGGCTCTTCCGTATTGAAAGCATCTCTGTCAGAAACCGTGAAAGGTATTAAAATGGGGTTTAAGGTAGCTTTTACTTAAACTGCCCCTGGTGTTATTCTAATCTTAATCAAGCATTTACCTTGACAAAGCCGAGTGTAAACCTCATTAATTCCTATCTATAATGGGTACAATTTTAAATCAATATTGAGGTAAAAAACCTTTGAGGGGCCCTGGAGGAGAGTACACAGTACTAATCGTGCCCACTGGATTGCACATAATGAGATTCTAATTGGGCAATAACTAATGAGACAAGGCATGAGTGGTTTATCAATATCCCATGAACCTCTGAATGGAAATTACAGCAGACATATAATATAAAGGTCTAATCGGAGAGTACATTTTGTGCCTGGTAAGCCATTTAAGAATTGACCTTAACAGCCCTGCAGGGATTTTATTCAGTCTTACTTTGTTTTTCTTTATGTAGGCTTTATTTAGCAGGAAAAAGCCTGAAAGGTGACTGTTTGCTTTCTGTATTCTCACTCGTGTTCACTGATGTGTACTCAGCCTCTATCTCACATTCTGTCTTAGATCAGCAAGAAGAGCAGCCATGTGTTTCAAGACATTCTCTTCCCTCCACTACCTCAATATAGTCTGCATATAGATGAGTTGAACGTCCAGCCTCATCTCATTTGACCCCATACAGCATGTGTCGTGTTCCATTTTCCCTTACTCATTACAGGCAGGGCTGTTGACCTTGCTTCTAGTTCATGTACAAGAGCAGATGTGTTGGCTCTGCAGGCTTAATGACGAGCAGCACTGCAAGCTATTGTCTGCTGAGGTTTATCAGTCATTAGCCTGGTAGCATGCTAAATTTGACACAGATTGTCACAGAGGTTTACTTGCAGCATGAAGTCGGCGCAAGCACCACAAACAAAGGAAAGGACAAGGAAAAAAATTTAAGGAGGAGAAGAGTTTGGTGTCTCTCTCAGAAGCCCTTTGAGCATGTGCCGACTGTGACCCCAACATCTCCC
>JAPMNP010631528.1:0-15855 GCA_029874935.1 Atherina boyeri
CACTGAACCAGGTTCATTCATTGTGCTGATTGGAACGGTTATACTTCTCTGGGGGAACTGTTTATTTATGTGGTTTTTCTGTAGCTTTCATAGTCGCTGTAAATGTTGGCTTTGGGTTGTGGTAAACGCCAGTTTTCAGTTGCGGTAAACCTGGGCTAAAAGTCGGTGAGAAAGCTCCTAATCTGCATTTACTGTGACAAAAAACGGCATTTAATGACTTAGAAAGCTATTGAAACCTCGTAAACATGCACCTCTGTACTAACGAGGCTGGTGTACTTTAGCTAGATCTTCTGTTGCCTTGGTAACAAGCAACTTCGTCTAACAAACCAAATAAAAAAAGTTAGCTTCAGGCTAATTTAGGCAGTACAGTTGACTAACTTGTGGAGGAGAAAGCTGCAACTTCAGCGTCCCTTTTAACTACTTTCTCCTTCTTGAGCTCCTGCCGCCTGGAGAAGGCTAGCCGCTACTCCCATGCTAATCCTGCTTTTTTTAAATGCTCCGGTCTCAACACCGTTTTCGTACCCTTCTTTGCTTTCTTGGCAATGTTGAAAGCAGCTCCTGTGCTGCTAATGCATATGCATGGTCATGCATCTTGTAAATGACGATTGAACAAATTTCCTAAATTGCCGGGGTAATAAGCCACACCAGCTGATCATCTTCTCCGGCGTCAATCACTGTGCGTCGGCTCACAGGGAAAATGTGTTCTTATCATGCATTGGTGCTATTTGTCCCTTACCGGTGGCTGTAGTTTCAAGATGACAGACTGTCATGGTGCTTCCCTACTGGCTGACCCATCCTATGTATAAACAAATCTAAAATTCTTCGCCTAGGAGAATGTGTCAGATTATTAGCGGAGGTCATAATACAGCAATTATAACACATATATGAATGCAGACATCAATTTTGGTCACTAAACAACAGGAAATGTTACACAATGTCCCTTTTAAGATCTGAAAGAGTAAAATACAGTGAGTGTATCGTTCCATGAGTTGGGGTGGAGATGTGGGGAGTACCAGTAAATGATGGCCTGCTGCAAAGGTGTAAAAAAAAAAAGATTATATGCATGTACAAATAAATGATTATTTGATAAGTTATTACAATGCAAGGGCCACACATGGGAGCAATCTAGTGAACTTTTTTTTAGAAGTTTAAGAGAAACGTATTGTTGGCCCAAGAGCAATGAACAAGAAAAAAAAAAAGATTACCAATGTCCATATAAGAGGAGTACTACACTCAAAAGTACTTTCCTTCCAGCAGACACTGGCAGTACAGAGTAGAGACATAAAGCTTCAGTAATTTACTGACCAAAAAAAAACAAAGGCAAAAAGTACATGTGCACCCTGCACTCTGATGATGACCCTCTGGCACTGGTTGCAGGATCTCTTCAAGTTTTTTTTAATCTTTGCTCCTACTACAAGTGTAAACACTCTTTTCAGCTGGACAGAGAAAAGACAGAACATGAAACCACTACTTAACACATAAACACAGTACGCATTGTGGCACATAACAGTTAACCTGTGACTTATCAAACCTCTGACAACTAAGACACTTCCTGGAAAGAGCTGCTGTTGTGATCTACATAATTAATTCTCTGTTCACCCACTCAGACATAATGCATTTAAAGTTTGTACAACCTGTGTGACTTGCTATAAAGTTAGGAATAGAATTAGATTTTTAAGGCTAATACTTATCCGTTCACTCTAAGTTTAAGAAATCTGACAACAACATCCAACTTTCGCTCATCTTTTCACACAAAAGTGGATTGTTAGTGTGGCAGGAGTATTATGGGAATCATGTGTGAATATCTTCCAGTATTAAGAAGTTCACTCACTTGGAATATCTTTCCGTTCTGTTGCCACGCCATCAGAAACTTTGTGTGTGAATGAATTTACCCTTTTATCAACCTCAGATGATCAGCTGCTCTCCCCACAAGGCCTTGGGTTACACAGGGATGAGATTTGCACCAAGAAGTGTACAGTAGATTATACAGTTAATATTCCTGGTTGTCTTTTGATGACATTGGAATAAACGTCAGATCCTTCTTGTCTCAGCTGCTCACAGTTCAGATAAAGGGCAGGAAGGGGAAGGTGTTCTGATGAGCACTATGTCCTAATTTGCTGGCACTGAGGGTTATTTGGCCTTTGGGTCAGGACATGGTTTGTTTTGTGTGTGTGAGCATGCTGTCCTGGTAGTGGCTCGAAGGTTTTGTTCCCTCTACTGACTTTGTTTCGCAGGGAAATAGACACGCGCACAAACATTACACTGGTACGTAGGCTTCAAGTTGCCTGGCAACCAAGCATTAAAGGTTATTATTCAAGCAACTTGTGTGTGAATGTGGAACAGGGATGTGTGTGCAGGTGTGCATCCATGTTTCCTGTCATTTCCTGACGGAAAGAAACAATGTAAGGAATTTTACTTGCATCCAATCTGTTTACTCCTCTCCGCGTGTGAACGGTCCACAACTTGGCATGTAACGTTCTCATTGATGGCTCACAGTGATGTTTGCCCCGTGTTAACCCACTTCCGGGTTTCCATGGTAACAGTGGGACAGTGGCCCGGGGCAGCCAGAGGAAGCCAGACACACAACACAACTCACTGCACAAACTCTAACTAGCTGCCGGCTTAACTTGTATGACACGGTCTTGCTTTCTTTACGAAGATTTTCTCATCCTACTCTCAGATTCTTCAACCATTCTTTCCATTTCTCATTTGCAATTATACACTCTTTTTTTTCCTCTGTGTCTTATTTACTGCTACTTGTAACTTGGCTAAAATAGCAGAAAGTTTCAATATAGCAATAGTTTTAACTCTCTCTGCATGTGCTTTTCCAACTTGAGGTTTATATTGACTTGTTCTTGACTACAGTCTCACTTGGAGAGTGTGTACCCACTGCTACATTTTGGCTATTTAAAAACAAATAATATCTTGAGCAACACCCCTTGCACATGTTTCACTTCCTCACCACATTTCATGAATTTCAGCTTGGTACTTGCTAGCAAACAGACACACCAGGCCACAGCCTTGCGAGCCTCTGAGCTAAATGCTAATATCAGTAGTCTATGCTAAAAGGCTCATGAAAAATGTATGCATATGTGTTTAGCAGATGCTTACCAATGTCACTCTATTGATTTAGCCTTGAAGCCATGTTAGCATGGGCAGTGGAAAAATAAATATGTCATTTTGTATTTGACAAGATGACCTGCTAGCCTGTTTAGCTCCACTATATGGTGCACCTTCAGTTGCTAAGTATAACTTCTGAAGTGACAGTGTCTATCTTCTGTGGTTGTGTTCTTCTGCTGTAGCCATGGAGTTTCATGAAAAACTGCAAAGCTTGGCAGCGAAGGAAGGGCTGAAAGGTTCCAAGGTTAGTCGAGCGCTGGAGAGTTTCAGCTGGAACATCACCATCCTTAAGGTCAGTAACTCACTCATACGCTTTTAAAAAGCCTTGAGAGTAGATTCATTCAACACATTGTGGCCTCTAGCTAGTTGCTCATCTTTTCCACTCTATTTTAATTCCCGTTACTCTACTTCTATCCTTCANAGCTAGTTGCTCGTCTTTTCCACTCTATTTTAATTCCCGTTACTCTACTTCTATCCTTCATTACACTCTGCTCCTTCCTCATTTATTTTCATTCCTGCCACTCCAGGGCCAGGCTGACCTGCTAAAACATGCCATGGCTGAAGTCCAGGAGAACATGAAACAGGTGCATGATGCCGCTCTGACTGGAAACCTCACTAAGGAAAGGGTAGGACTAAGCAGAGTGCGCTCACAAACACGACGAGGTCAGGATGACAACATGAGCGCTAGAGGGACCTCAGCATAGCAAGCAGATCACTGGATTGCCGTCATAGTTGCTATGACAAATTCTTCTTGTATCATCACTTTTTTTTTCCTCACACTCCCAGCGCTATGGGAGCATTACTGTTACCACAGTCTTAGAAAGACAGATCGAAGTGTTGCTGAATGTAGAAGGCTTGAAAATGCAGCCTCTGGACCTTTGAGCTGTGATGCACTGCTGGTAATGGATGCAGGAGATGAGACACTGGAGAGATGAATGTAGTTAGGATTTGAAGCCAAGGTTCAGCTGTTTGAAACTGTAAATACACCAAGTGTTTAGGATTTACTTTTTATGTGCAATGTTTTTTTGGGGTTTGAAGGGTTTTAGGAAAAAATAAAAACAAAAAAATAAAGTTTTTCCTTGCTAAAAGGTCTGGTTAACTGAAAGATCTGTTAAAATCTTCACTTAAGGCTTAGAAATAGTTGCAGGACTTTTTGCTTGTATGTTTAAAGAAAAATTCTCAATGTCAATGAATCTGTGAATGTTTGATGTCTCCTGCCATTATTTTGTGGACTACTGCAACCTCTGTCTGTCTCCCCAGTTTTTTTTTAGTTTTTTTATAAAGCATCTTTCAGTCCTTGATTGTTACCTCTTCACCCAGTTGCCATGAGTGTTGGTCCTGCTCCAAAATCCCACATTATCTCTCTAAATATTGTCTCACAAACAGTATTCTATATTTTTGTATTTTCCTGAAACTCTTGTGCTAATTAAACCTGTCACTTGCCATACTGATCACCTCCAGAGGTTGATATCTGCCTCTAGAGAACTAATACTGTTACTGCTGAAAGTGCTTACTTTGTGTGCAAAACACTGTACAGTATTTTAATATGTAGTTCTATCCTTTTGCTGTAAAGAATATTTTACATAAGTTATTGATGCTGAATGAATAAAAAAACAAAATGAAAACATTCCAGGTTCATATCATTGATGAGGCTAAACCAGCAAGTCAAGATGGTAATAAAGACATTTTTAAATGACTGATGCTCATATGTTTGTTACGGTTTTTCTGCAAAGCGACATATGACAATTGGAGACACTCATCTGCTGTATAAGGGTTGCAGACATGGCATTTTGCCCATGTGCAGTAGATACAAAAAGCTAATGTAACCCCATTGGGGTTGAAAATCTGCTTCAATGAGTTGAATGTTTGAAGGTATCGGTTTACTGCAAATGTTATCCCCCACAAGATGTTTTTTTGTTCTGGAGCTTTGAATGAATTCAGATTTATGATTAAATTAAAAATTAAACAAGATTAAATACCCAGATTTTTTTTTCTCATCATTCACTTGTAATGGATTCCTTGATGTTCGAATGTCAATTTTAAGCTAGGCTTAAGGCTGAAGTATGGATGGATGTGATGGAAATGCTGACTGTAATAAGGAAGAACTGCCATTAATTAGCTGCCACACACTGATGATCCAACATGATGAATTTTTAAGGACTTTGGTGATCTTTTGACCTCCATCGAGCTTCTTGGTGTGGCTGATATGGCTGATTTTAAAAGGCAAATACCTTTTTATCTACTGGATTGGTGTAAGAGTTAACTGTTGGAATCACTTTTAAACAAAAGCAATAATGAAGTTGAAAATTAAAATGTAAAATTACTTTGGTATCTGACCAAATCCCCACAAACGTAAACATATTTTTACACGTAATGCCAATGCATGGGTAATTTCACAGCACATACTGCACATGATACAATATATAAGCTAACATAGTGGAGTTTAAACAACCTACCTGAGGTACATTATAGCCCTTAAAAGTTTGAGAGGTTTTAGAAAAATCTGTAGGACTGAGACATTTAGACATGATTCTACTTGGGGAAAATCCCTGTTATGTTCAAGAATACTTCTGAAAATTTTTGTCAGCTACCACATTTCGCTACATATGAAAGCTATAACTAACAGAAATTTAAAAATATATATTGTCTAAACAACTAGAAAACAACCAGAAATGTGGATAAATTCTCAGGGCCTGAGGTTATACAAGAAGGCCCAAAGGGAAGTGGTCAATTTTCTTGTGGTCTCATGAACCAAATCATTTGAAATCCATCCATCATCTATATCCGCTTATTCCAATGGAGGGTCGTTAGAGCCTGTCCCAGCTGCTAGTTAGCTAGAGGCGAGGTACATCCTGGACGATGACCAGTCCATCACATGGCCAACACAGAAAGACAAACAACCACTCACACTAACTCTTAGTGAGAATTTAGAGACACCAATTAACCTAACATGGATGCTTTTCAACTGTGGGAAGAAGCTGGAGTTCCCAGACAGAATCAACTCCGCAGATAAAGGTCCCAGCAGAGGTTTCAACCAAAAGTCTTCTTGCTGTGAGCAAGGGTGCCAACCACACCACAACATTCATTTGGAAAGCATTTTTTTAAATCAAGGATTTCTCATCTACCGAATTAAAAATGAGAGGGAACACTCAGCTCATTATCAGCAGACACTTTCAAAGCCAGTATCTATAAATAGCATGGGGGGAGGGGTATATTAGTGTACACAGCAAGAGTAACTTTTGGATTTGGGGCAACATTAGCTGTCATCAAATATTTGTTCACAGAGAACACCTTGATATTTTCAGCAAGACAATGCAAGGCTATATTCTGCATGTACCACAACAGAATAGTAGTGTTAGGGGTTGACTGTGAGTTAGCGGAGGGTTTTGGTGGAATTTAAGGGCTGAGGAGGGGATTGTGAGGTTAAAAATGTGTTTACATAAAGGGTCGCAATAAATCCATGACATTAAACTGGCATGACATCAAGCAGCAAATATAATAGGAAGACCTTTGGAGTGGATGACATCAGGTTTCAAGCCATAATGGGAAAGCAGTTCATCAACAAAATTATACCAAATGGTTAATCAAGTTCTTAAAAGCTTCTAATGTTATTTAAATGAAAAAATAATGCAACAGAGTGATAAATTTCCCCATGTCAAAAGTGTTCTCATCTATGCTTCTGTATAGTGTCTAAATGTCAGCACTTGGTCTAAACACTTGGTATGCTGCATTTGAATATTTCTAATTAAATGTGGAGTTTATTTTATTTGCAAATAACTGCACCAAATGTTTTTGGAACAAGCGATGTACTAAATGGACCTTGAAGACTGGAATCTCAAATGTTGTTCAAATTCTCTGAAATGTAAGAAACAGACATGTTTGTACATCAACTTTTTAAAAACCCGATACTTAAAGCCCCCCAAATTATAAGGGTCTTCAAAGCATTTAAAAGCACTCCCCAAACAGACACTAACATCGATGAATAGCAATAGCAATGTAGTTTTATTGATCTAGGCTTAATTATGCTGACTAGGGCAGCTGGAGAGACATTCTTTGCGTGCTGCCTCACATAATTTCCAGATACTGTAACTCACCTCTAATGTGAGAAAAGAATGACCACATTAAAATGTCCACAATGGAATAGATTCTAAAAACAAAAGAAAAAAACAAACTTGTTCCTTAATTCATTCGAATTTATCTGATAAATTAAGGATCTAAAGGATTAAAAATATTTTCCATGAAATAAAAAAAGGCTAACCAAAAGAAAAGAAAAGTAAGATCACAGAATTACGATTTGTTTGGCTGAGAGAGGAATAATGGTCAGAGGCACTGGTTTTGAAGGGGGAGAAAGCTGTCCTCGAATGAGCGACCAGGGGACATCATCCTTCTTTCTTTTCAGCATCAGAGGAGTAAGCTTCCTTAGCAAGAAGATGAACACACAGACATAACACAGGCAGGGGTATGGCCAGATCTCAACATTCAGAGGAAACAGACTATCACACTCCCATTACAGTAAAAGAAGAGTCTTTTCTTGGAGGAAAACGGCGGTTAGAGCTCAAAGTCTTCAGAGTAACCATGTAGTGATAGAGTAAGCAGTTCAATGGCACCCTCTCTCTGTAGAGCAGGGAACTACAGTAAACGGTATGAGTAACGGGCAAGGTTAGATGCTACCCATAAAAGGCCCAGCATAATGAGGAGATAGGTATTAGGTAGATGAGACGGCATACAGCATCAGCTCAGACACGACTTGAAGTGGCACAGATGACAGTTAAAGAGACAGAGTATTAGGTATTTGTGACTTCAAGTGTCACAGTCCACATGTGCAATTTTTAGGATGGCAGCCGTTTTGGTGGCACTCCACCAAAACCTGCTGGTTCCCCTCTCTGATCCTAAGTCAGTTTTCTTTTATAAGTACCCCCTGAAAAGGATACGAGACAGAGGAGGTGTAAGAGACGGAGAACAGGGATGCTTTACTCATTCACAGGTCATTCGGGTTAACAATGGTAAAGTCAGAGTCCTTGCTGTGGGTGGAGCCCTCGTCTGGGCTGGAGGAGCCGGAGGTGGTGCCAACCATCAGGGGGTCATGGAAAGTCCCAGCTGCACCCTCAGGCTCCATTCGCACCGTGCTGCGCCCTCGACTAACTGGAGGGGTGCGTTCAGACGCAGCCTTTCCTCCCCCGTCGGCCTGCAGGTCTCCATCTTGAGACACGAGGATGTAGTCGTCCCAGTTCTTACCCTCTGAGCCTAGAGAGGACACCACCTGGAACACATGAGATTTGGAAAGCGTTAACACCAAGATCCATTCTTTTTTTTTACTACACTTTCCAAATGCATTCTGGCCATGTAAAAAAATAAATGTGTTTATGTTTAAGGCTGGTGAGTTTAAAGCGTATTTTTGGGAAGTAGTGTCTGTTTCATGCAGCACATTTCTGTTTGTTGTTATTGGCATTTCATTTCTACAAATTAAGTCACTTATTTTCAAGCTGGAAACAAATAAAACCTGTATAAACACTCATTTTAAACAGCTAAAGAATACTGTATCCTGGATCAAAGGAGCGGAGAAATGATATCAGACAAGTTAAAACCAGTGCTGCTCGTACTGAATATTAAATTGTAGTTAATACCTGTACAGCAGTGAGTTCAGACGGTTCAGAACAATAATTCCATCTGAAATACAAAAAGAGGATTAACAGACTACTAACCTGTTGCTCAGGTGGGGTCATCGCTGATTCCTCTTCTTCTTTCTCATCCATGCTCACGCTCCCGTCCAGATCAGAGTCCCGGCTCTGCCTGCTGTCCCCTCCTTGCTGTTGCTTCCTGTGATGATTGATGGCGCTCAGAGCAGTTTCAGCAGCTGCAGCTGTGGAGGTATAGTGATCATCGGCGATGGTGATTTCTTCATTTTCCTCAGCTTCCAGCTGGCTCTGATTGAATCGCAGCGCCCCCTTTAGGATGTCTTTGATCTGAAAGGATGAAGAGAGTGTGAAATCATAGAGGGTCAAGAGCAAGATCATGAGTACAGCTGAGCAGCTTTGAATTATAAAACTTTAGGAAAATGTGCATTTCATCACTTTCGCAAACATCTGCTCACACAATTACCTGTTTGAGCCCAGCCAACGAGACCAGGACTTCATCCTCTTTTTCCAGGTTTTCCTGGAGAATCACTTCCTGGATTTTACCTGTAGACGAAAATGGAAAATATATAATATATATATAAAAGATATTAAGCTTTTGTTTTTCTTTTCTTAAATATTAATTCTGTGTTTTTGGATTTAGATAATTAAACAAGGTGTCTGAAACCATCTGCAGATGAACTCACAGATATGTGTATTCATCATCTTGGCACAGTACTTGCTCATGGCCTCCAGGTCATTGATCTGGCCCTGGAGGAAAGACACCTGGGCTTCCAGGTCCTCCTCCTTTTGAAACCATATATGCAAAAAAATCCAACAAAAAAAGAATAAGGAGAAGGGATTATGAGATTGCAACTGTGAGAATATGAGCAGTTAAGACATGCTGACAAAAAAGGAGATAAAAAGTCATCGGACCAACACAGCAGGTCAAACAGCTCACCATCTCTTTCTTCCCCATGGTTTTGCTGTGGGAGCGAGAGCGAGTGATGGTGAAGAAAGACTCTTTCTTGCTAGTGGAGAGGGGAGGAGACGAGGTGCTGACATCACTCCCCCTTGACAGGGGCAGAGGCGGGGAGGAGGTGGACTGCCCTCGCCCACCAGACAGACTCTCTATGCTGGGGGAGGAGCTGACTGTCCTTGAGCTTTGGCCTGGGAAAGATGGAGAGAAGCAGAGGAGAAAGGACTAACTGTGAATGATGCCATAATGGAGTGTGAATCATTTTGGAACCATCACACCCAGATTGCTTTTACATTTAAATAAATTTCACTTTAAATGTCACTTTCTAAAGCTAAAAACTTAAAAGTAAGCTTTGGAAAAGAAAGGGGGAAAAAAATTAACTACGGCTTATATTGGAACGAGTCATTCAAATAATTAAAGAATTTCTGTGTTTAATCATTGTCAAGTATCAATTGTATCTGCATTTAAATGACAAAAAAACATCTTGCCAATTATTAATTCTACTTCTTTAGTCACTTTTAAATTGACTAATTAAAAAACTAATTTAAGTCTATTTGCCATGTCCTCCTTTCCAGACTTCTGACTTTCTTTATAAGTACATCAGGCTGACAGCTCATGCAGTAGCAGGAATTGACTGGCAGAATCATGAGTAGTTTCAGTTGAATCAGACTCTAAATACAGCCCTAAAAATTATGTTCATTATTACTAATACTAATCATTTAAATGCAAATTAAATTGGACTTAATTTCTTTGCAATTTTCTAAGTGAACACAAAGGAAGTAGGCAGACTTTGATAGCAAATGTGACACAGAAGCAGAATCGCAAACACAAGAAAACTTGCTGAAAGATATATTGGCAGCTTGGGCATCAATTAATCCACTGTTGGAGCTCCATCTGCTGGTCACAGCTCAGTATTGCATGCAGTATGCAATCTTATATGTACCTGTCTCGAAGCAGATGGACAAATCAACACAGGGTGGATGACAAAGTTGGGGTTTGGACATGCAATGGCCCTGACAAAAAGCATTGCAAAATCGGGTGCATGTCACACAAGCGGTTGCCATGGCAGCTGTTACCTTGTGTGTCATTGTGAGTCTGTGCTGGGAGAGAGCCCTGAGACACTCCACCTGCAATTCCATCTAACAGACAGGAGAGTCAAAGCTGATGCTGCCACAGCCACACAAACCAATAGCTGAACACTCATTCAGAAAATCTATGTTAAACTGAACATGCAGATAACTCCTCAGTTCTAAACACCTTTATTAGTAGGGAGTAGATAAGCAGGATGTGTTTATCCCGCAACATTTAGAAGCAGTTCTGCGAAGCAGGTCTGTGTCCTGCTGCTCACCTTTGCTGAGGTGGACCGGCATGCTTTCAGACTTGAGGAGGCGGTAGTGCTGATTCTGGACCTGGCCCTGTGTCTGAGCTGGGGTGGGGGGCTCAGCCAGCGGGTGCGGCAGGATAGATACAGGTGCCGATGTGGGGGACAAGGACGGGGAGGTGTGTACCTCGCTGTTGATAGGGGAAATGCCAGGGGAAGCACCCGACATGGCCGGAGCGATGAGCTTCCTCCCAAAGTTCAATAGGCTGCTGGAGACCTTGTTGATGTTAAGGGGAGCAGCTTTAGTGCTGGAACTAGTCCTAGAAAGGCAGCAAAAACAACCAAATTTAGATTAAATCAAATTTATTCATAGGAAAATACTTTTGACTTAGCATCTTTAAATCCTTCATTAAGATGTGCACAGAGTTTACGTTGGCACCTGAATGGTCCTACACAATAATGGAAATTTACACTAAAGACAGAAAACCTTAAAATGTGCATTATTAAGGACTGCAAGTAGCAAACTAGTTAAATTCATTGTTAAAGGCTCTGTGGAGTTTTGACCTCAAGCAGCTCAGTTTAAGAATTTCCCATAAGAGAATTCTGGTTTCATGCACACAAATCAGGAAACAAACACACACTCAACTAACACCGAAAACACCACACTGTTTAATACAATTTTTTTCTTTACAGGGGCTGGTGATGTGCCACAATATGAGGCAAGAAACTTCTAAGGACTTAGGGATTAAAGAAACGAGGTGGTAAACAAGACTTTAAAATGTAGCTGCTAGTGGCAAATATCTGAAACCCGGTGGATTCCAAGCATTTAAACTCTGAGCACCTGAAAATTTTAATCTTAGTAGCAAAGCGTGTCGCTCTACACCGCTGTCAACACGGCATGTAACAGCATCAGTGCAGCTGTTACTATGACAATTTCTGGGAATTTTAATAACGTGTCTCTCTCTGTAAGACTTTCAATTTCCAACTTCCTGACTATGAATTTTTATTCAATTTTGACATTATTGATTAGTTTCTTTACTTTTCCTCAATATCTTATTCTGTGAAAATAAAATTAACCTTTGGGGACTAATAAAGTATTAATTAACTTCATAACATGCCTCTTGGATGAGTTGCTACACCCTGCACAAATGTGGACTCAAACTCAGGGTCTTTAGTAGTAATTGTGGAAACACGGGTTCCCACATAGTAAGGCAAAGACATGGCATGTGCAAAAGTCTGGTATTAATTTTTAATTTTTTTCATTTACCATTTTTCATTATTTTGTCATTTTCACGAATTAATCCTCATTGAAAATCAGTAAAAACAAATATGGTGGCCCAAATATGCTTTGTACAAATCCATGAAGCCAGTTATGAGATATTTCTGTTAATCCAGACATCACTTGGAGGAATTCAAGAGGTTTTTTGTGTTGGGAGAAGAGTTTGTGTCTGCTTTACCGGGTCTTGTTCATCAGGTCAGCTCCCCTTGTTTTGTAGTACTCCAGGTTTTGCTGGAACTGGTAGTTCACCGGGCGTGGATTGTTCTACAAATTAGGGACAAAGTGAATCATTTATTGTGTATTTGCCGTTTGTTATTAGCAAGTAAGATGAAAAAGTAAACAACCAAACATCAATGCCTCTGTATGCCTACATGAACAAGCAAGTGCATGCATCTCTGACTCAGTACTTATGAGCAACAAGACACTATCCTCCCCCCTCTCCCTCATACAACCGGGATGATACCCCCGCAGGTGTAAAAATAATGTGGACATGCTGTGACGTGGTCATTCAGCTGGGGAAAACACTGTCATGTTGGATCAAGACCTTCAGCAAATTTAATCCCAGAAGACTAATGGACAGAGTGCGGTGAGTTGCTGGGTCTGGGTGTGCAGGTCAGTGAATTTGGAGGAAAGACAGAAGATTATTTGTAGCACGACAGTGAGGCATTAGCTGAGGTCAAAGAACCAGCTCAGTTTTAACTTACAGACATTTATATCCTGTAGATGATGAATGTCTTTCAATACCAGAAATAAAGTGCTTTTCCACAGAACAAGTAAGCAAAGTGTCTAATAACCCAAGAACATGTGCTCAAGGTGTAAACATGTTCTGTTTTCCCTCAGTCTTACCAGTAAAAGGGTCTAACATTACATGACATTGTTCCAAGAGGAAGCAGCTACAACAATCAAGACAGTTTCATTTCAGGAACTACAACATTTTCATCTTCATGCTCAAGGCAGGGACTTTCCTCTTTAACACTGGCCCATTTCATTCCACTGCATTCATAAACATAACTGTGGTCTACTGAAACACTCAAAGCTCACAAAACTGATGGCTGGAAGTCTCAAAAGCAGGGATGTAGAAGAGCCTACAACCAATTTGGATTCAATGTGAGGTCCACAAGGGCATAGTTAAAACTGAACAAGAGCGTTGTTGTACAAGAAGATGTTTATTTAGCAGGTTTCAGACCACATTATGCAAAACTTGGATGGAATTCTGAGCAGATTCTTGCATATTTTGTACTAAACATGTAGGAATCTAAGAAAGTGTAGGTTTAATTTTTTATTGGTATGTGTAGGATTTTCATTTATTTTCAAAGCAAAATACTTTGACCTCGGTATGATTCTCGAAGCGTCTTCCATGAATCTTTCAATTAGAATTTTACAGCCTGAGAACCCCCTCAAAACCCTCAGCTTGCTCATTTTGAGACAGTCTATTGTAGATTTTGTTCTGTTCAGAAGCATCCCTCTTGTTTATCTTCTGCTTTATTAAAGTGTAGTGTATGCTTCCACACGTTTTTTTTTCTCGCTTTTTTTCTTTTACAAGAATGTATTCTATCTTTTTCAAGTATTCTAAGTCACTGACTGCAACAAAGCATGATCACTTAACCCCTCGCATGACAGATAAAAAGGTGTTCTTTAAAAAAAAAAATGCTCTTTTTCCTTTTTGTTTAAATGTTAATTTAAAGAAATTTAATGAAGATGTTTAGAGGAGTAGATTGTTAAGATAATAGAAGTCAGAGTATTTATGAAGTATTGAAATTTGGATCACCTGATATTTAGAAAAATGTATTGATGCCTAAATCCTTCAGTTAACTTATTGGCCCGTTTTGGCTACTGCTTCTTTACTTTATTAAAACTAAAATACAGTCAAAAGGGGGCCAAATCATAAATGCTAATACCTAAAGTCTATACACACTACATCTAAGAAGCTTCCTCTTATTTTCTCCAATAACCGCTTCATTGATTGCACCTGCGTTTCATACATTTACTGTAGGTGCTTCCTAGTTACTAATATGAAACCACTCAAGTGTGAGGAAGTGAAAGAGTTGCTGCCAAATTTAAATCTTTTTAACACCTTATCACCATTTCACAGTGTCACAGTACTAAAAGGGGCGGGGGGCTATGTTGTGCATCTTTTGCTCGGGGATTTCAACCCACTGCTTTCGAATGTGGGTGTTCCGCTTCAGCAAATCTCGTACTTCCTCTGTGGAAAACATCCAGCAAATTATTCTGTTTGCTTACTTTGGGATCTCGGAGAAACAGGGCCTTTTGCAGCAAAGCATTGATGTCTCCGATTGGAGGGTAATGCATCAGCAGGCCCAGGCAGGTCTGGAAGTTACTAGCAATTACTGAAACAGAGAGATATAATGATTACCTGTGAAATTTTCATTTGATTCAAGTCTGTGAGTTGATATGAGGACACAAACTTGTGTTAGGATCTAACTGAAATCTTCAAGAGGACAGTCCATCTGTATTGCAGAGCTGCAGATCAGTATTGATTAATGATCCTGATAATGCATCACATATGGTACAGTGGGAGGTGGGCTTGTTAACAGAGCTTCAGCTGTAAGTCAGCTAGCATGTATGGCAGAAAGGGATTGCTATTACACTGGAAGCAATTGAACCAGACTGGATTGAATGAGACAGACTAACTCCCGTTCTTCCAGTTAAATGTCTTATGAAATTACATGCTACATAGGTCGACATAGCATGGCATAATTTCATTATTTAGCAAATAGAGCGTACAAGCATCTCTGATGTAGAGCAGCATGGCCACAAAGACATAGTCAACCAGGTCCAAAGTGATGCTGTCAGCAAACAGGGCATCCCACACCACCAGGAGGTCCTGAAGAGGAAACTCCCGGCCGAACAGCAGACGGACCCACCGGCTGCAGACACAAACACATACAACTGCATTTCTGTCCAGAAGAGAGTCCAGAAAAAAATCAGACAGGCAGAAGGAGCAAATACTAACATGCCGTAGATTTGGGGGGCAATCTCCAGCCGGTTGAGGTGCATGTGCAGCTCTATGTCGTGCTTCTTCACTAGCTGGTCCTGGATACGGTTGACTTTGGTCACTATGGCAACAGATGGCCCAGAGTCCTGGGGCCGAGCAAATGGGATGCTGGTCAGCATCTCTTCCTTACCCTGAGGGAACAGATTATTATGTAACTGGCACACCATTGTATAAACATCATTTAGCTGCATCTAACCATTCTTATTTTCTAGAAGGGTCGAAAATTGTCCAAGTTTGAAGAAAAGCTTGAAAATTTTTAAATGATTTCTCATTTTTATTCTTTATGGTTGACTTTAAACTGCCATATACAACGATTACATGCCAATAAGCTTTCCGTGTTAGAATTTTTATTGTTATTTTTATTGTTACTTACCTGGGCATTAGGGATTTATAAGAAATACTGCAGGATGTAATTGTATTTTATTTCAAAGCCTTCTGTACTATTTCAGCAGCCATAGCAGAACTGAAATAAGTTATAGTAGGCGCAAATTCATCATTTCCTGCTGCTGTAAGTTCACATTAGACAGA
>JAPMNP010631536.1:0-12057 GCA_029874935.1 Atherina boyeri
GAGAATCGTGATCTCAATTCTAAGGGAAAAAATCGTGATTCTCATTTTATCCAGAATCGTGCAGCCCTAGTGTCCACCATGTTTACTGTATTTCAGTGAAACATAACTGACCCACTTTTTCAACAAACGCATGAACTCTCCAGCTGAATGAATCGGCATCATCAGCTACGTTTACGGTTTACATACACATATTTCATCTGTCCGACTGAAATCAATCAGATCAGATTCCAACTGACATGTTTATATGGATGTTGGATAAAGTGATGGATCAGTTGTGTGTTTACATGATGGGAAATTTAATTGGATCATAATGTGAGATTGTCCTAATTTGATGGGGAAATACTGATGAAGGATCTGAAATCCAACCGTAGTCTATATGGCTGAAACTAGTTCTGTCCCCTGCTTCACGCATCTTGATTCCAGTAGCCGGCTGGTTTAGCTTCATTATTGTGGCTAAAGTTGCATTAGATACACGTTGGCAGATCAGAATAGCTTTTAAAAATCTGTAATAATTCTCTTTTCTTCATATTCTTCTGATCTGCCTCTATACATACGTTTTTACCTGAGTTCTGATGATGTTTTGCGCTAATCGGGTAACGGCAGGCAAAAATCTTCTGCTCTCCCATGGTAGTTATACGCAGGTGCATGTGACGTATGCATAAATTACGAAAATCGTCCATTTAGGTTTCTTTATAGTCTTGAAAAAAAAACAACTGAATTGATTCTGCGCAGCTGTAAAATCAAAGATGTTTTGGTTTCTGCCCAGATGCACAGTAATGCTCATCTGTCTTTTCAGTAACTGGTAACAGCATTGATAAAATACCAATAACTGTTTACAATGCAGTTCTGTTACTTAATGTATCACTGCTAATCTTGAATATTTTCTTTTCCTTTCTTCTAGGACTTCATGAAGAAGTTGATTATAGTGAGAAACTCAAGTTCAGTGACGATGAAGAAGAACACTCTACAAGTGATAAAAACAAGCTATGGTAAGAATGTTTTCCATATTGCTTATCCTTTCACTCTGTCACAGCTTTATCATTATATAAAGAGCTTCTGGTTCAACTGTTTGTTTTAAGGGCGGAGTGGGAGAGGGAGAGAGAGAACCAGCGGGACTGCCAATCCTCCCTCAGTTCAGTGGAGGCATCATACCCCCTGGAGGGCCCCGAGGAGAATTATTGCTACCAACATCACCTCCATGAACCTCCCAGGAAGCCTAGCAGCATATATCTCTCTACAGACAGCCAGGTAACCACATACTGTACTGTGTTTTCCTACTTTGATCCTTCCCTTTTGAGATTACTTATCTAAGATTAACTCATTATGACGCTTTTCACAGTTAAAATGCATGTGCTTCTTAAATCCCTCTGACTGTGGTGCGTGTGACGACACTAAAGCATATCGATAGCAGTGTCTCTCCAAACACTCTTAAGTGAGACTGTCATTGTGAATTGAGGGAGATGACCGTGGCAGTTACCATAGCAATATGAGTGGGGCCACTTTTTTTCTTGTTAAACCTTTGCCTGAAAAATTGACAAGATGTGGCATGCATGATGGAAGAAAAGATTCTGTTTCAGTCTTTTATAGTTTAGAATAAAAAAATTGTCAAAGTTGTCATCTACAATCAACAGAGTAGTTAAAATTTAAACATACAAACACAATATTATGTCACTAAACATATTTAAGGCTTGTTTTCATTTATTTTTTTATTTTTTTCATTTATTCGCACCAAGAAAAGATGATTATAAAAAAAACAAAGCGTGAAACAAGAATAGTAAATGTGGGAGATGTTAAAGACCCTATATGGGCTTAAAAACGCACCTCTCCAAGAAATACAACAAAAATTTCAGAAGAATCAACAGAGCAAAAACAAAACAAAAAACAACTAACAAGAAAGAAAGCAATAGAAGTGTAATTTAATAGCACACATAAAATAAAATAAAATAAAATAAAAATCAGAAATCAAAACATGGTTGTGTATAAATGTAAAAGAGTGTGTGGGCATGTAAAGGGATAATGATCCAAAGACAACTATACTGGAAGAGAAACTAGAAGTAGTCTTGATTTAACAAATAAGCTTTCAGTTTTAACTTAAGAGTATTGCAGGATGAGGATAATTTAGCTACATGAATTCCAAGATATTGAGCCTTTGTTAGCAAAAGAAAATTGAGTTTATAGTGCGGCAAAAAGAAGGATGAAGTTTATCAGTGTGTCTTGTGTTATGCGAATGGACCAGTGTGACATTTCAAGTTTAATAGTTTGAATAAAAACTGATTGTATATGGTCAAATGTTTTTATTTTTAATTTTAGAAATTAATAAATAGATCAACTATGTAGTTTATGGCACTATCCTCTAACCTTTTTTGAACAAGTTAACCTGTATGTAATGGTAGCTCCTTCCCTTAAACTCTTTCTGAACCACCAAGAACCACCAAGTGGTCCAGCAGAAAAACCACAGTGAGCCACTGGCTGACCAGGATGATCACCAGCGACAGGCTCCGAGTCAGGCACCAGCCAGGGCTAAATATGTGTCGCCTGAGCTTTCTGAGGCTGTTGAGAGAGCCCGCAGACGGCGAGAGGAGGAGGAGAGACGTGCCCGTGAAGAAAGGCTGGCTGCATGTGCTGAAAAACTCAAGAAGTTGGATGAGAAGTTTGGAAAGATTGAAAGGCAGACATCCAGAACAGAGGATGGCCCAAAGGAGGCAGAAGGCAAAAAAGCCCCACTGTCCCCTAACAGGGAGCAGACTAAAGGCCATCATGAGAACTGGCAGTACAGCACTAAAGGTAAATATACACAAAATTTAAAATTAAAGCAAAAGTAGATTTCAATTTCAATGTTTTCTTTTAAAATGGTCAAATAATTTCCAGAAGGAAGTGAGTGTCTGCCAGACAACTCCCCAGATCCTAGTTACCGGGAAGAGCCTGGCTTCTCCACGCTCCGCAGCAGTGAGGATGATGGCCAGGAGCCCTCATCTCCCTCTGGAGATTACAATGGACGCCATTCTTCAAAACCAATCCCACCCCGCTTCCAGAAGCAGCCACAGCACCACCAGCAGCAGGTGACAACATGCTCATGTCCTTTGTACCTGTTAGATCTTTTTACCTGTAAAGTCTTAATATTTGAGAGTGTCATTTAGTTACTTTAATGTCGAATTTACCCATCAAACCACTAATTAAAGTTTTTTGGAAGCTCAAGGAAGCAAGAATATCAACATGTCAGTGTTAAAATGATCAAACCATGGAAAATGACTTGTACTTTATTTGAACATCAAATCATTATGCATAACACATTGATTTTTAAACTGGGATATTACCAAAGATCCTTTATATAAAATGGTTGTAAATGACAGAATTCTTACATGGTTCATTCAGAAAGACCAAATCTGTAGAATTTTGACACAGAGCAGGACTGTGAATATTACTCAACATTTTAAGTGTCTTATACCCACTTTATAGGAACAAGTGCTCAAATTGCAGCATTGGCAACAATCAGGCCACCCTGCTCCATCAGGCTCAAGCCACACACAGCGAGGCTATTATCCCCCACATGTCCTCGGGTTTGATCCCCGGTGGATGATGATGCCACCTTTCATGGATCCCCGCATGCCCCAAGGACGATCTCCAGTTGATTATTACTCTGGCTCTGTTCACTCTTCAGGTAAACAATTAAAGCTGCATCGACACAGATGATCTAGCTTCAGAAGCACATTAGCAGTTTGAGTTAATAGGAGGATAGAGGGAATTTCTAAATAGGCTTCGGGTCACATTATACAACAATATAGTGAAAGAAAACTTTTTATTTAATGATTTATTAAATAAGATTTATGATCTAAGCAAGACAGCTGGATTTCCTAAGGTTTTTTCAATATAGAAAAAGTTTCTTCTTTGACTAATGTAATTGATTTTTTTTATTATCATTAGGATTGGGAAAACCTGTCTTGCACCCAGACCACTTGAACAGTCCTGGTTCGGATGACGGATGTCATTCCAACCTGCACCAAGAGAGACGAGCCCCATCTACTGAGCCTTATCCAGTGTGGAACCAAGATGGCTACCCCATGCGTAGCTTCACTCCACCTTACCAGAGACAGCATGAAACTTCTGATAGTGGCCAGCCTGGTGACAGGTCAGTTATTGCAGAGGAAGAAAATTTAAAGTATGCAAAATTTGAAGTCCTTTTAGGTACAATCATGCACTTTGATAGGTCCTTGTAAATTGTAGAGCTAACCAGTTTAATCTCATTTCATTGTTTAACATTTCCACTTAGACCTGCTACTTCATTTTGCATGTTAATGTCAAGAGTGTCCCAATTCATTCAGGGATGAATGAATAAAGGGGAAGATGTAAGAATATGAAATAGGACCGTGTCTCAGTCATTACTTTAATATCTTCTGAATTCAGTGATGATTGATGAATAAAAGGATAAGTTGACAAAATGGAGTGGAACAATAAATATTTTAAGTGCTTCTGTTATGGTCAGCTTTTTCTTTCACCCTAATTTCCACAGAGGCGATACTGCCCCTTCCCAACAGGACTCCTATGATGATGGTTCCAATGAGTGTTTGGCTCACTCTCAAGATGATATCCCCCATCATTCTTACCAGAACCGTGTCTCAGACAAAGAACACCATGACCAAGACCTGCTCACCACTGCTCAGAACCTCTGTCAAAATCTTTCAGAGTGTGAATACATAAAACAAGACCCTAGAGACAAGCATCTGAAAGATGCTCTTGATTCTCACAGTGAAACTTTTGATGGCTCCAAGGATAATTGGAAAAGAGATGGAAGCCAGAAACAAGATGGGGGAATCAACAGTGCCCAAAACCAGTGGTCTGAGTCCAGTTCCAGCTGCAGTGTCAGCCAGCCATCTGAGACCAGTGGTCGGACTTTGACTCGTAGAACCGGGCCCATCAAGAAACCAGTTCTTAAGGCTCTCAAAGTTGAAGAGAAGGAGAATGAAAAACCTAAACCTGAACCAGAGGAGAAACCTGTCCCCTACCGCCTGGAGAAAGAGGTCCTTACTAATGTTTATGACTTGAAGAAAGATAACCAGCCTCCCAGCAACAGGCGTTCAGCCTCACCTATTGTTGAGAAACAGCCTGAAGAGAGGCAGCGTCAATCACCAGCTCCTAGCAAAACAGAGAGGCCTCTCAGCACTCATAGTGATGATTTTCCTAAAGAAAACCCCTGGACCAGTGGGAAGAGCCAGTCACCTCGAGACTGCATGGAAAACCGAGAACCCCAGGCATCACGGCGCAATAACTGGATCTTCATTGATGAAGAGCAGGCCTTTGGTGCAGTCAGGGGAACAGGAAGAGGGCGAAGTCGGGGATTTAGGGAATTTGGCTCTAGAGGTGGAACCCGTGGTGGCCGAGTTGGCGATAATCTCAGAGGTGGATATAATAACAGCAGTGGCACTCAGCGAGCAGGTAGAGGCCGAGCACCACCCAGGGACCTTGTTAAGGTTGAGGAGTTTCAGAGGGGCAAACCCCGCCGAAGAAATGTCAGCGAGACCTTGAGTGAAACCTCAGAATATGAGGAACTTCCCAAGAGGCGGCGTCAGAAGGGATCTGAGAATGGAGATGGGTACACGGAGTCTGCAGAGGTCCGTAAGGCTGATAGAGACTCTTGGAGATCCAACAAGATCTACACAGATGACCAGACAGCCTCAGATTCAAGAGAAAAAAATAAGTCCAGCAGGGGCTTTGGAGGTCGTGTTCTGCCTCCTAGATTGAATACTGCTGGTAATTATGGTCGAAACTTTGCAGGATCCAGGGACATTTCTACATGGAGGGGCCGTGGACCCCAGTTTAACAGCAACAGTGGCTCTGTGCAAGAAAATGGTTATGGTCCTGCAGCCGAGACTAATTACTCACGCAGACCCTTGGTTGAACGTGATGCTCTCAAATACACCCCTAAATTTACTGGCTCTTTCTTAGAAAATGGCCCAGAGGACCGTGAAGGCGAGTACTACTTTGAGAGCGACAACCCTGACAGACAGATATTGAGGAGACGACGTCCTCCACGTCAAGACAAACCTCCCCGTTTCCGTCGTCTACAACAAGAACGTGAACCTGGTTCCAATCAGTGGACAAGTGATGAGTACATAAATGGAGACTTTGCAAATCCTTGGACGGGTCGCCCCAAAAGCAGTGGAGATGACAAATGGCCCACTGGCCACTACTCTGGACGTCCTAACCAGCATGGACAGACAGAAGAATGGGACACAGGATCAGACAATAGTGACTTTGGTGACTGGAGGGAGAAACGAGGAGGAAGTGGAAGTATGGCTACCCAGGGTCATGGCGACATTCCCTCTGACTCGGGTCACAGTGAACCAGGCTCTGGAGAGAAGAGGGAACTTTCCAAGAGAAGCTTCTCTAGTCAGAGACCACTGGTGGAGCGGCAGAATAGGAAAGGAGAACCATCATTGCTGGACGCGAGCAAGATGGTGCGCACAACTGATAATCCCCCTACTTCATCTAACAGAGGTGACACTTGGCAGAATGGAGGAACTTCTTGTAAGAGGTAATACAATTAAGAAAGTTGTTTTTAAAACAGACTATAATGTCCTGTGTCTAACTTGTTGCACTTGCAGTTCTGTTCTCATTTTTGTCATTTAAAAAAAGAAAAGCAAAAGAAGATTGAAATAGTTTTGTCCTTTCTGTTTTCAGCAGAGGTCCAGATGAGTCTGGCTCAGTCTACACCATAGAGCCCCCGTTAGAGGACAGGGAGCCGAATGAACCCTCAGGGAAGAAATCGGACAAAGAGCTAAAGCCAGGACCTCTCAAGACTGATATTGATGAACCTCTCTCCCAGTATGAGTTAAGCAGCTATCCAAGTGAGTCCAACTTTTCATTTTTCATTTATCTCTTCAAATAAAGCTTGCAAAAGGTAATGTGTAGGCCAGATACACTATTAAGAAAAAGTCATTGGTATGTCTACTATGCAGTGATGTTAGGGTGGATAATGATTGATTTAAATTAAGTTAATTTGCATGAATTCTGGTGCATTTATTTATTGACTCAGAGATTTAGATAAGCACCAATAAAACTCCACTCTGCAGTTGTTTCATATCTACAGATGTTTTGTATTGATGGGACACCTGTTTTGTAGTTGAGGGAGACACAGGGGTACCAGGATCAAATCCAGATGGGTACCAGGATGCCATGTCCAAAAAGCAAAGACGACCGCAGGAAGATGAGAGAAGGAGAAAAGAACAGGGAACTGCTGTAAGTGGGACATTTGTTGAATTTGAGTGCTTGTTAAACCACAGTCTGACCAATACAGGATACTTTGACTCATGATTTTGAAAACACAAAGAATAATGAACTCAAATAGAATTTTTTTTTTTTTAAATTTCAGTTGCCTACTTTTTGAATAAATCTCCCATTTGCCAAAAATTTGTGACCAAGTCCATAGTAGTGTTCCGACTGGATTTTACTAGATCCCTAGCTTACGTGTGCTAATCAGTCATTGCAGACACCCTCCCCACTTATATTTTCTGGTATACTGCCTGTTTTCTGTCGCTTTTCATCCATCTGTAAGTGAAAGGAAAGCAGAAACCATTCATATAAAATATTTACCTGACGATAACATTTTAACTGCAGCTGTTATAAAGATCAGACCTTGTGCATGTCCCCAAACTCGGACTGATGCACTTGTTGCACGTCATTTCATATTTGAAAGTGCAGAGGTGGCATGATGGTTGGAGTTAGTTTGTCTGTGAGCTGACAAAGGAGGTAGGAACAAAGTTGAAACAAGCTCTCACACATTATGATGGTGTAATTGAACTCGCTACTCTACTAGGTCTGCTGTTGTCACTCAGCTGATACCACAACACTAGGTTGTCTGTAAAAACACAACAATGTAGGATTGAGTTGCCGCTGTTTGGCATGTGTAAAATTAAGAGGAGAAATAGCAGTGGGTTAACAGGGTCACCTTTATTTAGCTATAGATGCTGTAAACCTCAAAGTAATATTTCTATTTGAAATTGTGTGAAACAGAAGTTTAAAGATCGAAATACTTCAAATACAAGTAGATGTTTGAAGTTACAACTCCAATCAGTAAAGTTGAGTATTTGACAAAATATGTAATCCTTTGTAATACGTATATCTCCGTTGATTCATGATACAGTGGTCACAAGCAATAATCCTCATTTTTTGCATTATACTGAAAAACTGGTTTAAATAGTGATGCATATCTGACCATGGAAACGCTGATTAAGATATCTGTAAAATGGCCAAATCAGCAGATTAAATTAGTTTGACTCATTTGGTAATGCCAAGAATCAACTAAACTTTCTGCTAACTTTAAACTCCATCCATCTTAGGTGTCAGTCAAAAACAGGACAATCACATCCAAGATACCACCACGCTTTGCTAAAAAGCAGGGAAGCATGAGCATTGAACAACCTGAGGAAGCGATTTCTTCCAACAACCTGGGAACTGAAATCTGGGAGACAAACAGCTCAGGTAATATCAGACCCAATTATTTCTTGAATATTTTGATACTTTTGGTAGTCCTTTTTAAACAGAGATCTTTAAAAAAGGCATTTGCTTTATGATGTGCATTTCCTCTCCTCATTGCAACTTCAAATTGAGAAAGCAAATGCACTCCATAGAGCTTATTTGATTTGAAAAAATGAAGTTTTCAAACAAGGTATTCTTTCTTGCCCTTTTTTTTGTATTCTTGGCAACTATTAACTGGTGTTTCTGTATCTCTTATAGCTCTTTCAGTGCAGCCTTCAGCTGGAGACTCCTGGACTAAACAGGTGTCTTATAACGGGAGTGAACCTAACTCGGAGGTAGTGCAAAGCAGTTGTGAATGGGCACAGCTTCCTAACCCTCTTATACCTTCAATGCAATGAATGCAGTTATCCTCTTTTGAATATTTTTGTTTTGTGCCTTAGTGTTAGCAAATGCATTACTTATTATAGAATTTCTTTCAGAACTTGAATGACTTTCCACCTTTTTCTCATCCTGTCCAGGACTCTGATGCTGGCCCAGAACAGAGTAAAGAACAGCACAAACCTGGGCCCATTGGAAACGAGCGTTCCCTAAAGCACCGCAAGGGCTCAGAAGGTGTTGACAGGCTAGAAAGTGGCCCCATCACGCCAGTGAATGGTGTGGATCTCCATGTGGACGCTGTGCTGCCTGTGCCACCTATTGAGTTTGGTGTCAGTGCCAAAGATTCTGATTTCAGCCTTCCACCAGGCTCTACCCCAGTGCCCGTATCCAATTCTATTAAGCTTCAAGATGCGCTTACCACTAATGTGAGTGACTAAATTCTGTTGTGGTATCTTGTAAATAGATAAAACTGAGTAATCCAAATTAAATTAAATAAGAAAATTGTTTGGTACAAGTCAAAAGGAATAGAATGGTTCACGTGTTGTTGTTTTTTCTTTTCTTTTTTTTGGAGAAAGGGAATGAGTGTCTTTATGCATCTTTTTTTCCCCCTTCCCAAAACAGACATCTCTAAATCAGAGCATCCCTATTTTGCGTTCCAACCACCTGCAGCCTGGCATTAACCTCAATACCATCTCCTTCCCAAGTGCTGACCTCACTCTAAAGGTATTTGAATTGCATTCCTATATAGATATGATGAGAATTCTTTTTGCAAAAATAATCATTAGGCTGTTGATGAAACCTGTTTTTGCATAAGGACAATTTTGATAACTATGAATTTGAATGAAACTGTAAAAATGAATGAAAATACTTTAATCCCAGAGCATAATATATTTATAATTATAATGAATCAAAATGATGGATAACGGGTAAATGATAAAAATCTTTTAATATTTCTTTTCACAGATGGAATCGGCACGCAAGGCTTGGGAGAATTCACAGTCCCTCCCAGAACAAGGCTCCCCTGGTGGAGGTGTTTCTGGTGTTCAGCCTCCTTGCAGCTCCGGTTCATCCACTGGTGTCAGCTATAGTTCTTTTGGAGTTTCCATGCCTCCCATGCCTGTTGCATCAGTGGCACCTTCCATGTCCATGCAAGGTAGAATTTCATTCCCTTTTCCTTTTAGATAAACACACAGTTTTGGAAAACTAAGTTTAAAAGTTGTCTTGTTCCTGTGCCTAATATAGGTAATCCTATTCCCCCATTGTATCTGGATGGTCATGTCTTTCCAAGCCAGCCACGCCTAGTGCCCCCCACCATGACCCAGCAACAGACCTATCCCCAGGTAGAAAAATAAGCTCACACATTCAGATTTGTTTGTGTATCTGCAGATTGCAATAATGGAATGTGTTATTGCGTTTTTAGGCAGCTGCAGCCCAGCAGATTCCCATCTCTTTACACACTCACACCTCTCTTCAGGCCCAGGCTCAGTTGGGGCTTCGAGGGGGTTTACCTGTCTCCCAGTCCCAAGACATGTTCAACTCAATGCCCCCCTTCAGGTATCGGTTGCTCAATTTATCAAGGGGTTTTTGATGGTCACATTGAGTTAAACCACAAGCTTTTATGTCATTGTCTACTTCCTAGGTGTGGTGCAGGAAACTAGTTTGACTCACCCTTGTGCCCTCTTTCCTACTCCTTTCAGGTCCCAGGTTTACATGCACCCAAACCTGTCACAGCCCAACCCCATGGTGCTCTCTGGTGGGGCTCCTCTCAAGGGCCCCTACTCGGCTTTCCCCGGCATGCAGCCTTCAGACTTAGTGAAACCACAGTCAGGCTCACACTACCAGCCAATGAATGGCAGCCAGCAGCTAGTCTATGATAGCCAGATGAACCAGGGGCCTGGTATGGGGTCTTCACAATTAATGGATTCTCAGCTCATTCAGGTGAAGCCCAGTTTCATGACAGATCAAGATGACAAAAAATCTAACAACATTGTTTATTATATTTTTTGGGTTAGTGGATTTTAAATGGCATGTAGGCTTATTGGGTCCTCATTTTCTAATCAGAACATCATGAGACTTCTGAAAATTGCTTATAATAACAATGTGAATTTTATTCCATCAGGTTACTATGCCTCTGCCAGGCTCCCAGCTGCGTTATGGTTCAGCTCAACAACATCTAATTCTCCCACAGTCCATTCAACTGCAGCAAGGACAGAACCTCTCAGTTGGAGCACCGCGTCGAATGTTGCCACCAGGCTCCCAGCCTGCTGTTATGACTGGCAGCAGAGAGGTGAGCCTTACTGAACTGATGTTATTCAATAATCTGTTATCCTAATTGTAGTATTTTTCATATTTCAGTAGTGTACATCCAAATCTTGATATATCACTGTTTGTGTGCCATTTTTAACAGATTAACCAGATCTTAGCCATTTCTAATTTAGAAAGAGCAGGCCAAATGACTGTGAGTGTATGTATTGACATGCTTTGTCTTGGCACATTTTCAGGGCTCACAGATGGAAATGAAAAGTTTCCAGTTCTCTGACAAGCCCAATCATTCCCCTGGCTTATCTGGAGGCTCCTACAGGTGGGTGGAAATGATTTGTTCAAATACTAAAAGTTTTTTACTTTGCCAGAGGTAGTGCTACACCAAGAATTGCTGAAGGAAAGGACAACAACAATAAAAACGAAAGCCCCCTTACTTATTTGATAATGCTGGACCACTTCTGTTTCCACCACATCGGAATCTGCTGGGATTCCTTAAATAGGAAACTTTTTAACTGATTGGAATGTTGGGATAAATGTATTGCAATTACACTTTAAGTGCCTTTTAGATGACATCTGTTGTGAATTAGCGCTATATAAATAAACTGAATTGAATTGAATCAGAGCAAAACTTGGAGCTGCATCAGATCCTAGCAGTCTTTGGTTTATCATCTTTTACGGCGTTCTTCCACATCTGACTGGGAGCCAATTCTTGCAGCTATTATTATTGATTGTTATTATTATTATTATTGTATGTATATCTTTATTTCAGACTCATGGTCCATCCAAAAAAAGAGACAAACAAAAAATAAATAAATAATGTAACCAAATACAAAATATAAAAAATAGCAACACAAAAAACACAGATAAAAAGATAAAATTAAGTCTAATGACTCATTTTTAAAAGACACTTATACCAGTGTTCCCAAAACTGAGACAGATAGCGTG
>JAPMNP010631558.1:0-15356 GCA_029874935.1 Atherina boyeri
ATATATATATTCACAGCCTTTCCATTTGTTAAACTATTTTCCAGTTACGACTCGTTAATCCTGCCTTGCCAGATCTTTATTAGTGGAATAACGACACATGAAGTTGAACTACATGAGTCCAAGTGCATCTTCCATCTTTATTGATCATCATACACCCATAGATGCAAATATACCAATACTGATTCAATAAGTTACATTTTAAATAAAAGACAGTATTGAGTTGTATCGAGTTAATTTCTCCCATGGGAGACAAAAACAAGCCAATAATGTAACAAAGATGTTTTAAAATACCTGATAAATAACTTCTGCATACAGTGCAACAAGAGGTTGTTCAAGCTATAGGTGAATTTGTATTAAAACCCTTTTCTCAAACAAAAAATCAACAGAAGTTGCCTGCCGACTATATTTTGGGAAATAATATTAAACCCTAGCAACATAGAAACACAAACAAAAGCCCCCTTGTAAAAATGTGCCTTGTACATTTCTCAAATTATTGCCAAACACTTCCTTCATTAAAAGATTGCCAAAACAATCATGTTTCACCAGTTAATCTTTATCTTTTCAACTGATGAAAACATGATTTTAGTCTGAATGAAGAAATTTAAATCATACAAAAGAAAAGTGCTTCAAAACATATGCTTCTACACAAGCAAAGCAACTATAGTCTTGGGAGTAATTTCATGTGGTTTCTTTTTGGTCTTTTTAATTCCGTGGGAACACAAGGGATAATAAAATGATTGACCTAAAACTGTGTAGTAGACATGCTTACTCAGCCCGCTTAAAAACTCATCAGTTTTCATGTAGCATCTTTAGGGAATATTCTTCACTACTGTAAATATTACAGGTTAACAATGTCATCCAGAAGAATTGATACTTCATAGAAAAATAAAATCACATCTGTATATCTAGCTTATGTCTAGGATGACAACAATATCTGCACGCACATCTGGAGGACTTCTAGATTTATCGACAATAACTGAACATGTGCATGCGACATACATGCACATTCACCATACACTCACGCAACTTTTCCCTCCAGCTACTTCTCCATAAGACCGGGAAACACACTAAATACGGCACGAATCACAAGAATTGAGCTGGAGATTAATTTCAGGGAGGGGAAGTCCAGTTCTTCTTAATTCATATTTCCCAATTCTATGCTGTGTGTGTTACTTTTTCCTCCATTAAAAACCACAACCTAAAGAAGATTCCTGTTAGTCTATTAGCTGTTTTTTGAAAAGTAAAGTTCCTCATGCCAACTTAGACCTATGACGGTAATTACACCCAACCATTCATCCTGAATGCAAAAATGTAACAATGCTAAAAAAAAAAGAAAGAAAGTGAGGTACTGAAGATGCCATTGTGGTTGACAGATGTGTCTTGGAAGAGCTTAGATAGGAGTAACTGTTTTCCTTTACAATCAAAAGGAGCCACATGCGACAACCAGGACATCATGAAGCCTCTTGGATGCCACCCAGTGGAAGGCTGTTGAAATCAACTGTACCCTCATGTCAAATCCCAAAGAAATAGTTTGACAAAATCTAAAAATTGCACTTATTTGTCTTATCATGGAGAGTTAGATGAGAAAATCAACCCCTCTCACACACTGTAGGTTAAATATCACGTTGAAGGCAGGAGATGGTCCGTTTAACTACAAATAAAGTTGGAAAATTAACAGACTAATTTGTTCCATCCACAGGTGATAAATTCACCTATAACCTTCTTCATAGCTCAATAATGTGAAGAAAGATGTCATTTGTAGCTTCATTTTTGGAACCAAACTAAAACAAGACATAACATGGTGATGAGAAAGTTTTAGAATTGCCAATAGATTAACTTTGTTACATGTTGACTATTGAGCTATCTGCAGTATCATTTCCATTCTTTACACTATTTACTATACAGATGCTGAAGCTGTATCAATCTTTTCACTTAACTCTCGACAAGAAAGCAGATAGGTGCACCAAACAAAGCCAAACTGTCCATGTAGTTTCAGGGTCTCTAAGAGCAAGACATGGCTGGGACAGAGATGGCTGATTGGAAATGGGATCCAGATCAAAAAGCTGCTGCATGTGCACACAGTCAACAAAGTTTAACAGCAGGGAAAAAGAGGAGCATGGAGTAAAGCCTACACAGTAATATTTGTAGAGCAGAAAGGTTCATATTAGCCAGCAAACACTTGAGGTTGCAGCGGTGGGGGCAGCAGCTCATTTTCAACGTTATCAGAGTCTATCGCTGATGATGCTGCAGATGCTGTCCCACTAGCTGTGGTTGCAGCAGGAGTTTGCGTCTCTGCTGGAAAGCTTTCCAGAACACTCTGCACCTTTTGCTCCACTTCATCTGTCCAGTCGATGAGGTCACTCTCCAGCTGGCGCGCCTTCTCTATGACACGGTCTTGTCTTTCACCGAGCCCAGTTAACAGGTCCAGGCGTTTGTGGACCTGGGTGAGAGCTGCACTGCCAGGGGAGCACGAGGAAGCCCCAGTAGATGGTGGCCAATTGGGCGATGCTTGACCCGACATGTAGAGTTCAAACTCCTCAGAGCTAAGATTCAGAGATTGGCCATCCAGCTTCTCGATGAAGGCGACTGCACAGCACTGCGGAGAGCGGACATGGAAGTTGACAAAGAAAAATATCACTTCTGAATATAAACAGCTATAACCTAATGACCTAAATTCAAACTATATCACTCTAATTCAGTGTGAATTTAGCTCATTAGGTTAGAGCTGTTGACCTTTCAGACCTTGAAAAACAGAATGTGGTGAACATGGTCAACTCACCAACAAAATCAGGAAATGAAAACAATAATAGTAAGATGACAACATGAAACTATTTTCAAATGTAAAATTAATGACAGGGGACACTCAAATACAATTTCCTTAAAGAAATTGGTTTGCTAACATTTAAGCTGACAATAAAAACATTAACAAAATCTCAGAATTTGATCAAAATTATATAAAAATGATAACATAAAATATGTTGAAACAAGCTCATTTCATTAATTCAAACTGAACTGGATGCCAGTGGCAGGTTTTACAAAAAGTGGGGCAAGGGCATGTTCAACACCGTTTTGTATGACAACTTCTGTAAGCTTTTAAAAACTGAAAAATCTTTTCTCACTCTGGTTTAATACAACAATTCAGCCACTTAAAAAATCCGAGATATATACCTTGTATACAGTGCAGTCTGAATGGCAGCATTTGTTGCTTCAAGCCTGTGTAT
Organism: Atherina boyeri; assembly: GCA_029874935.1. Lineage (NCBI taxonomy): Eukaryota > Metazoa > Chordata > Actinopteri > Atheriniformes > Atherinidae > Atherina > Atherina boyeri. The sequence continues at coordinate 3,222 of JAPMNP010631558.1, forward strand.
GCCATTAACTGTTAAAAAGGTGTCTTCACAGAAGTGCAAGAAACCATATACACCACCATACAACCATAATGCTGACTTTTTAACTGGAGGCTGATAATAATATATATGGTGCCCCTTGTTTTTTAACTTGTAGATACAGCATCTGTGATTACTTTTTTTTTAATATATAAAGAATTTAACATTTTGTTCAGCCCAAATTACAGTTTTCCACTTCCTAAATTCACCAAAATGAACACAGTCTAATGCAACTGACATTAGCTTTCCTTTATTTATTTTATGATCCTAAATTTATAGTTGCAACTGCTTTAAAGAAGTATTAAATGTATTTATAATAACTGCAGAAGATTTAGTTGGTCGTACTGCTTAACAACACATACATTTATTGACCACATAAACCAAAGGAAATGTAGTTTTTTCCTCACCAGATTAGTGAAGTAATAACCATCCTCGCCAGTCATGAGTCTGCTGGGGTTGCAGAAACGGGTGATGTACTGGATGTTGGACTGCAGCCGTGGAGGGTTTGCTTTTAGCACAATATAAATAAGTGTCGGGAGAAAATCATCTGCAGACGCAGCCTCTTTCTTGCTCACTTTGATGGCGTTGAAGATGTGTTTGCTGCAACGAGTTATGCAGGCCAACTTCTCCTTGGGCACACGCTTCGAATCCATTTCAATCACATCTGAAATAGCAGAGATGTGAGCACTGGAATAATGAAGTGTAAGTGATTTTCTTCTGCGGTCCAAAAAATAACCCAACACGAGACTCACCAGTGATGGCTTTGACGACACTGTCAGAGACTTCAGGGATCTCCTCCTCGACAGGCACGCACAGCATTTCAATAGTGACCCAGTGCAAATCTCTGAAACAAAGCCAAATCAGTATAGTCATATTTCAGCTTTTTTTTAATACCATCTTTAAATATTACAATTCTTGTTTGCAAACCTGATTCTCTTCTGAGTGGCCAGATCTTTCATCTCATCATCTGTGGTTTCAGGACAGAAGGCCTCTTTGTAGAGACGAGTCATCATGTACTTCTCTACTTCATCCATGACACCCTCTACTTGATCTGAACCTAAAAACCCCAAAGAACAAATATGCACAATTATTAGGTATCATGCGTTGTTAGTGATTGTAGCTGAAACTTCATAAGTGTATGAGTGAGTCACTACCTTTGAACTGAGTCTGAAGGCGGTCTGACAGGTTCTGATAGAAGTCCTGCACACACTCCGAGAGCTCATCAGCTCCCATTTCCTGAACAAAGAATCAAAATGAATAACTTTGGTTTGATATAACTGGATTTCAGCTTTAAAATATGCTAATGATAGAGCCACATCTGTAGCATTTCACTAAACTACAATGAGAGAAGTAGTGTGTTAGCAGCAGGTTGACCAACTGATGACTGCTCACCCGCTTATACACCATACTCTCAGTAAAAGCCCGACACTGTTTGAATATTTCTCTGCCAGACTTCAAAGGTTTGAGAAAATCAATGAAGTCTCGTGTTGCACGGTCACCGTCCAAAGATGTATGTCGACTTGCTGAGGAGCTGGGGCTCGGGCTGGACTGGGTGTCAAAAGGAGTAGCATCTGAAAGAAGACATTGGATGTTACGTTCATAAAAGCTGATGAAAACTTTTGAGATTTTAAAAAACATACATAAGATGAGTAGGATTTCTAGTAGATAGCTACAACCTGTTTCCAAAAAACAATCGACATTCTGTTAAATGATACCCGTTTCTGGACTTTATTCCATTTTTGTTCATGTTTAGGGTTCAATAATTGTATTCTTTTCTTTAGATGCATGGTGTACAAAAGCTTTTTTGGAAACCGGGTTTTATGTGCCACATTATGTACCTTTTTTTGGTGGTGTTTTGGCGGACGGAGTGAAAAACTTTGTTACAGTGTTGACTTTGCTGGACTTTTCCTTTGTTTTTCTTTCTTCAAACTTGCTGAAAGGTGTGATTGTAGGTTGTGATTGGGGCCTCTGATGTCTCGCGTATGCTTCCTCTTCCTCTCTCTGCAGCCTGGGAAGAAAAAACAAAACAAAAAACAGAACAAGTGAAACAGTTGGTAGACGGACAGTTGGACTAAATCAAATCGACAGCAGCAATAGGTAAGAGATCAAAGAGCTGCCACACATTGCATCAAGAATTATTCACAAAAATGTCACAAATAGATAGGCAAACCTCTCAGCGAGAGCCCAATCTTCTTGAATCTGCCTTTGCTTTTCTCGCTGATTTTCCTCTCGCCAACACTTCGAGCACAAGCCTCGCCAGGCTGTGTTGCCATAAAAACCACATCCCTTCGTGCAGAGCAGCTCTGATTGGTCCAGATGGAACCCACGGCGCTGGCTCATCATTATTTCAATTTAAGGACTGCAGGTGGACCAGGAGACGAGAAACTTTGAAACAGCGAGTACATTCAGCAACTCCATCTGCAAAACTGCATTTATACCTTAGTTAAAAAAAAAAAAAAAAAGACAACACCCAAAGCAAGTTAATTATCAAATTAGCTGTTAATGGTTGCAAATCGCATTCGACACTCTTGATTGTTGAGTCAATTCAAGCCTAAACTTTATAGAGGTTCCTCATGAGCTTTCACGTTTCAGTAGTTCAATTTAACACGGTCCAAACCCGTATAATGACAGCATTAACACATAAATAGATTTAATATGGTGGCATTAGTTTACACCGTGTGAAAGAATGTGTGCAAATATCATGAGCCAAGTTAGCATTAGCTAGCAAATAATCACACTACTTCTAAAAATATTGGTTGTCTTATGGTGACATATGCTCTTTATCATTCCTTATAAATCATAGTAATGTTAGAGATTAGTGTTCACTCTTCAAAATTTTTATCATACTCAAGAACGCCAAATTCATAAGCTAATCAACAGCTACTCAATGTAACCAGTGTTACCTAAGCTTATTACAGAGCTAGCCTAGCTAGCTAACTAGCTAGATTAACGTCACATTGATGAGTATGCTCTCTGTTGGCTGCATGAATTCGTGAATTATATGCCAACATACAAGCTCATTCGTATCAAATCGTTATCTGATAAGGTTGTCGTTGCTCCCACTTCAGCCTGCTGTCGGACGTTTACATTGGTAAGGTTGTTAGCTTTGTTCCACAGCCGTTTTGTCTGTCAAATATTTCTTCTTCACTGAATTTTTTTACCCTCGACCAGTGGGATATAAAATTGACTAATGCTTTATCGCCACCTAGTGTTACATTATAATACCACTTACTGCACAGCATTCGTTCATATTAATTAGAAATAAATAATTTAAAAAAAATAATAATAAAAAATAAAAATAAAAGCAAATTAGAATAAATCAATAAATTAGATTCAATCAAACTAATCAAGGTATAGGCTCACTTTTTAATACAAACATATAAGAAAGTCAACAAAAAATCATCTCTAATGATTGTTTAAGAGGTCAATTTTGGTGAAGAGTTTTTTTTTTCTGGATTGTTGAGTTTTCCAAAAACATTGTGAGGCTACAGTTCCTCATGAGAATAAATCTACACTACCGGCTGAATATGATATATCAATCAATGTTTGCTTTTTAGCCACATGAGTCAAATTTGTACAAAGTATACAGTGTCACCACAGGGTGGTGTGTGGAGATTTCTTTTTGACATGTGAATTTTGGATTTCTAGAAAGACTCACATGTCTTAAAAATTCAGTATCCACTTCAAGTAGGAGCATGTTATTGGTATAATTTTATTTAGATTAAATGATCCTTTTAAAAAGTTTTCTCTTTATTAATGGTGGGATTGAATTGAACAATTACAGAAAATCCTTGCTTATCTGCTGCTGTTTTTTTTCTTCTCCAATGTAACTCCCCTGAGGGCACATGATCAATCAGACGCATGGTGACAGGACCATCAACTGTCATATCTCTCCCCCTCTTTTCACAAGCACTTCCTCGTGCTCCGTGCAGGCTGCCACCAATTAGGAATTCATGGACCTACCCCTAGTGCTATATGGATCCTGCCGACAACGCCAGAATGTGGCAGAGCGAAGGAGGGCCTGGGTGGGGTTTGAACCCCAGCCTCCCGGGTAAGATTCATGCGTGCTGACCAGTAGATCAAAGGGACATCATCCTTGTGGCCAAATAGGCAGGGCATGTGATCAATTTAGAGGCATAGTGACAGGACCATTAACTGTCACACAAGTTTTGAGCTTTTGAGTCTCACGTTTCCTGTCTTGGGATTTCATTAACATTCCTACTGCCTGACATCTGTGCGTTGTCTTCAATCACTTGAAAAATTCTTTAATTTTTGCACTTACAAAAACTCACAATTTGAGTTACAAAACAGTTGCTTTAAAAGTATGCAGTGACTTGTAAAAGTTGCAACTCAACTTTCCTTTATGAGAAAGGTCTTAATAATAATAATAATACCAGGTTAGAGGTTTGTTGCTGTTTGTATGCTGGTCCACCCTGAACTTACTGAAACTGAGAAAAAACTAGAGTTACTGTAATTACCTCAGACAGAATGACAATGTGTTGCTACATTCTATCCCACCCTGATCCCTCCACATATGTTTCTATATATGTTTATAGTTATTAAACCCTAATTCCAAGTCCAAACTAGTGACCAAATGGCTCAGTTAAGATAACAGTCAATTATACAACTTTTTCATGTATAAAATACAAATTAAAAAAATACAAATTAAAAAATACAAATTAAAGCAGAATTAAATGGTTTACACATTTCATACACACATATTTTATTCCCAATAGAAAAAAAACAACATATCAGGTGTTGAAACAGAATTATTTGACCATTTCATGGAAAATATGAGCTTGTTTTGAATTTCATGGGGGCAACACATCTTCAAAAAGTTAGAAATGACGTAACGAATAACTGAAAAAAAAAACTGGTACAAAAAAACCAAATAACTGGAGGAGCATTCCGCAACAAAATAGGGTAACTGAAAACAGGTTAGTAATATAATTATTACATATATCTAATATGTAATTTGCATTTCAGAGAAGTCTTAAATGTAAAGATGGGCAGAGGTTCACCAATCTTGGCAAACCATGGCTAAAAATTCTGGGAAAATTTCAGAAAAATATTCCTCAACATAAAATTGGAAAGACTTTAATGATCCTTTCATCTACTGTGTATGTCACTAAAAAACTCTTTGGGCTTATGGGTGCTTCCAGAAATCTCTGTCTGTAAACACAGTTCACAGCAATCTACAACTGCAGGTTAAAGCTCTATCATGGAAAGTAGAGGCCATATGTAAACAGGATTTAGAAACACCACCATCATCACTTGGCCAAAACTAATTTAAAATAGGCAAAGTGAAAAACTGTTTTCATTCCAGATGTTGAAAAAAGTAGACATGCAGCACAACGGTAAACATTGCCCTTTTCCAACTTTTTTGAGATGTGTTGCTGCCATCATATTCAAAATAATCTATTCCATGAAATAGTAAAATGTGTCTGTTTAAACATCTAATATGTTGTTTATGATCTGTTGTGAATAAAATATGGGTTAATTAGACTTGGAGATCATTGCGTTCTGTTTGTATTTACATATTAGATAAGATGGAATCCCAACTTTTTTGGAATTAGGGTTGTAATTGAATTGATTTTTTTCACTCACAAAAATATCACACCACTCCTGTAATTCATGTCTATAATGTGTATTTATCATACAGCCACAGGGTTTTAATGCATCAACAGACTAAAAAGTAACAAATAAATGAATGGAATTTTGTCTGAACTTTCTTTTTTCCCCCTTTTTTTTTCCTTTTTTCACAATCTTAAAAGAAATGCAAAACACCAAACAGTATATCTGGTTATTCAGTTTTAACATCTCATTAATAATAACGCTGGTTCAAAAATCACTTGATAAATAATGATGAGCATCTTCACCGTTGATTTCTTCTGTGGACAGGGTCTTGGCAGCGGAGTGCGAACACAGCTGTGTTACTACTGAGTCACTAAGGCTGAAATGAGAAAGACAAATTGGACACATGACATCAGATTACTGTAAAATATAATTTAGTTCCATGTGCTGGTAGAGTATCTTGTAAGAAATGATCCTCCTCACTCTAAAGAGTATTTGAGCTGTAGTAGACCTAAAGTACTTTTTTACATGAATCCTACTTAATTATTTTGATTAGTGTCAAAAAAGTTTTTTTTATTCAATTAACTTGATGTCAAGAGAATAGTTAAACCAACTTAAATGATTTGCTTCCATTGTGATATGTGATTGTTAGTCTGTTGAGTTAGTTCAACTTTGCAATCAGACCTACTGGAATAATATAGTAACCGTGCTAAAACTAATGGGGAAATTAATATTCAGCAGGAATTTAACCGTTTGTGATTGCTACCCCATTAATTTGTATTATGTGCTTTACAGCCTGTGTTATGACAATGTTTTTGAAAGGTTTTGATCTGTTTGGATCTTAAAGTTGGCACCATGAGCATGAAGGTATAAGTCACCAGGATCAGCCACAACAGATTGAGTTTATCCAACAGCAGATATGAAGCTAATGACTGACATCTGATGCTGTTTTCTTGTCTCACTGAAGTACAATACTGCCATTTTAGAAAATAAACAAAAATCTCAAAGCAATTCAATTACCTTCCTTTCACGCTTAATTATCAAGTAATATTAACATTAAGTTACTTCAGGATGAATCAAATATTTCATTTGGAAAAACTTGAATCTTTTAAGTTGCCTTTCAATGAAAATGAGTCAGTGATTCAGATTCCTTATTTAAGTAAGGCCCATTTGAAACTGTTGAGTTGAACAAAATTTTACTTTATTCAATTAATTGTTACGAATTTAACTAATTAATTTACGTTGGTTAAACTATTCTCCTTTTGACAGTGTTCCTAAATCTGTTGCATCTCATGCGTCTCTTTGTCATAGTGCTCCATTATTGTCCAAGAACTGTTGTTTTTGTTCATCTTTACATTAATTTAATCCAAAATTGAAAAACACTTTGAGTAAAATTAGCTATAAACTGTGGAGCATACTTAGTGCCCATTCAACTATTCTAAAGGTTTATTGTAATAGTCTGATATCTGACAGTATTGATTTTTCCAACTCGTCACTACATTGACATAAAAATTACACTGAAAATCACTCGAAATAAGCTTTTATTGAACAAATCTAACAGCTGCAAAAGTGTTTCAGCTCACCTGGGACTGCGCCAGCTCGTTATAAAGCATAGGATCTCTTTCTTTAAGGTGAGCTATCAGCTTACTGCTGGCATCATCTCCTTTCCTCTTCACTGTGTCAATGAGACAGCGTGCTTTGTCTGCTCGGCTCTTGTTCTCTTCAAGTATTGCGTCTTTTTCCCCATCATTCAAGACACGGTCCTCAAAAAGGTCGTCCAGGAGCTCTTTTATCATTGGATTGGATAACTTCTCCACAAGCTTTCTCCTCACACTGTCAAGCTGTTTAGCTAAGAACATGAAATAACAAAACCTAGATGATTACAGACAAGATAAAAGACCGCACACTTCTCCTTACACATAATTAACAAACTTCAATCAGCCAACAAGAATCATATAAAGCAGACAAGCATTAACTCATAAATGAATATTAAATGCAAACTTTTAAAATGTCACGTAAGGTTAATAATAACCTGTCAGTATCCACTCTATGGCCTATTAAATTAACTCAAACACAACAGATCTGCCACATGATTAGAGAGAAAATTCATCTTCAAGGCAAGTTTATTTGTATAGCACATTTAATTTTCTTTCTTTTTTTCTCTTTCTTAACCTCTTGTCCTGTCCAGCATCGAAGCAAGCAGAATAAGCATCTGTCCGCTCTGTTGTGACGAGCAGATGCCACTGCCAGACACGCTCAGGAGGACCAGGCATTTGAATAAGGTAAGGCAAGTTTATTTGTGTAAAGACATTCCAAAGTGCTTTACATAAAACATTAAAAAGAAACTTTAAAAAGAACAAAACAAATTATGTAAAGACAGAAAAAGCTAATATAAAATTAAAAGAAAATACTTTATTCATCTCATAGGGAAATGAATGAATAAGATAAAAGTTACAGTGCGATAAATGAACGGTTGCTTTGATAAAAAGCAGCATATAGAAAAGTTTTTAACCTTGATTTAAAGCAGCTGAGAGTTTCAGTAGACTTGCAGGTTTCTGGGAGTTTGTTCCACATGTGAGGAGCATAAAAACTGACCGATGCCTTTCCATGTTTAGTTCTGACTCTGGGAACAGGAAGTAGACTTGACCCTGATGACCTGAGGGATCTGGTTGGTTCATAACGAACCAGAAGATGCTGAATGTATTTTGGCCCTAAACCATTCAGTGCTTTGTAAAATAACAGCAGGATTTTGAAGAGTAAGGAACCTGAGGACCGGAGTTATATGATCAACTTTCCTGGTTAGTGAGGACTGGAGCAGCTGCAGCAGCGTTCTGGACAAACTGCAGATGTATGATGGACTTTTTTGGGAGGACAGCGTTACAGTAGTCTAGTCTACTGAAGATGAATTCATGGAGTTTTTCAAGTCAAGTTTTTTCTAAATTCTGCTGAGACACCAGACCTTTTATCCTGAATATGCTCTTTAAGTAATTAGAGGCCGACTTCACAACTATCCCAAACAAACAACAACAACGACAAAAAAAACCTTCAGCCTGGACTGTCACTATAATGTGGATTTCTTAGAAAAGGTAGGCTACGAACAATGAAGCTGCCATGAGCAAGCAGGATGACAAAAAAGGAAGAGGACATGATCTGAGGAACTCCTATTTTCCTCGTTGCACTTGACTTTTAATAAGAAGTTTCTCTCTTACCTGCCATTGTTTAACAGCCTGGAATCGAGGAGAATAAAGTCCAGAGGTCCATCCTTTCCTTGACTCCACCCTAATCATGGAAACGGGCGCGATTTTTTTTTTTATGTTTAAACACACTGCTAGTAACCAACCCACTGAGGGACTGCACGCAGCCGTCTCTCTACAGCTGTGCTGTAAACAGCGGAAGTCTGTTCCTCTGTCTCAGCCAAACAAGATTTAGTAATACTGTACGGTTTAATGTTAGATTACTTGACCTCACTCGGTTTACACTCTTGTTAATAGCCTTTCAACATGAGCTGCGTCAGTTCCACAAAGTAATTTATTTGGTTTTTACACAGCTACTCTGCGGAGACTTTAAACACAAGCATTTTGGGCTTTTGAAATATGAAACAAAATGTGAGGATTCCTGGGTGCCAGCCGAACTTAGTCCCGCCCACAAAATTTGATATCCTTCTGACTAGAATGAGTATGGCAACGCCAGGCTAATATGGGCAAACAGTTGTGTAAAAAAAGAAAGAAAGAGTGATTCGTACAAAGTAGTAGACGTTGAAGATATAGGTGAGCATGCTGTCATCAGTAAACTTTTAATAGGCTACGTGGCAAATAATAAAGGACAAATCATTTTCTTTTGTGCAATTGATAAATTACACTTTCTGTTCTTCCAGCGGCAACACAGTTGTATTCATAATCTGTAGTTCAGATCGAATAAAGGTCGTCTATTGAACACTATCAGGAAACCAGTTTGTGCGTATTACGCACACCCCGTCCATCCATAATAGGAAGCCGTGGAAAGGCGTCACTGCGCATTTCAATTTAAACAATCGAGTGTTTCAGGACTTAAGCAATGGCAGGTAAGATAACTTATTCAGGACTTTTCACGAATGATGTTTTATTCTATTGACGACATTCAGGCGGCGAGGCAGAAACGGTGATAATGCATGCGGAAACTCTAAGCTGGTTATCATAACTGCTGCGTTGAAACACCGAGAAGGACAAGATGAGTTTATCATATTACTTCTTACTTTTACAGTAAGCGTCTTGACAGCGTGAAAAACAAGTTGTGATATGGTTACAGTTTTTACGCATGCCACGTTTCATAGTTTCACTTTGTGAAGTTTGAATCCCGCCCTTTGCAAGTCTCCTGAAAGGCAATGGAAACGTAAAGAAAATATATGATGCAACACTTATTTTTTCAGGACAAAGACTGTTCGCAATGGTCCTGATATGATTTCTTTCTTGTTTACCTGCGGTACATTGAACATATAGTACAGCTCATGTCTGGTGTTACTGCTCAACTCAGGCAAGATACAGGTCGGCCCAAAGTAAGCAGCTATGCCCACAAAAGTTTGTTGTAAAAAATGTCGGATCTGTCATGACTAAACACTCCTTTGCTTATAAAAGCACATATTTAATGATTGTAGTCTTCTGTAATGAGAAGTAAAATTAAACTTCTACAGTATGTAGGCTATGAAGAGGATGATCACATCAACCTTCCGCCCTCAAGTACACAACAGGGAAGCCATCAGTGGATGTTTACTGACAGTATTATTATCTAGCCTATTACATTTTCCACTAATAGAATATCAACCCCTATGTAATAACACTACAAAATGAAAATGATGCATAATTATGTTTACTGATTTCTTTCAAGTACAAAATTAAAAAAAGCTCATCCTACCAAGTTGAGAAAGTTCAACACAGTATTGTGATGCATTAGTCTGTTAAAATGCCTGTTTTTAATGTTCAATGTACAAGTGGACTTAATAATGTTAAGCTTGCAAAAAAATCTATTATTCATAAATTGTACCGTTCTGTTTTGTTGATATCCAGCTTTGAGGTGATTTTCCGAACTAGCTTCAGGCATTGGTGAAATATATTTGATATAAAGCTTTTTGTGTCACTTTGAACATCGCTTTTATAGTATTGACATGTAATTTTATTGTCTGTATCCCCATTAGCGAGTGTAGCCTACAATATCAGTTTTATCTTTCTGGGGTTCAACTAAAACAAACAAACAAACAAAAAAAGATACAACAGACAAGACATTGAACAACATCTTAAAAGTTCACGACAGTAAGATAGAAAAGAGAAACACCGATCTGTAAAGCAATACAGTCAACAGTATTGCAACAGTAAACCTCCAAATGAATATTGAGCTGAGAAAATCCCAAACTTATGACCCAACAATTATTTTCACCCTCCACAATAGTGAAAACCACATGTGACTTTTAATTGTATACATGTAGCTACAAGTGGAGAATCAAGTGCTCCATTGTAAAGTAAATTGGGCATTTCTACATTCCTCCTAAATTAAATAACCCCTTCAAAATCATTAGTGCTATGATATGAAAATGAGCAGTAATTGAGAAAAAGTTTTTCCTAAATATTCCTACTTTATCATTCATTGTCAGCAACTTAACTGAAATGATTACATGTAGCACATGTTTATTAATAACTTTTTTTTTGCTATATATTTTCTATTTTAGATGAGGAGCTTAAACGAGTTAGGAAAATGTTTATACAAAAGGTGTCCAAAGCTGTAATAGGTCAGCTGTTGGATGGCCTTTTTGAGGATTGTGTCTTGAATGATGAGGAGAAAGACTCGATTCTGGAAGAAAATGCTTCCAGAGCTGACAAGGCACGTGAGCTCATTGATTATGTGTGGAGAAAAGGTTCTGAAGCCAGCATGAAAATGATTGTTCAGATTAAAGAAAACGATCCTTCACTTTACTCTGTGCTGGGTCTGTCTTCCGATCAGCCTGCTCAGTCAGGTAAGTGGAAGAAAAATATACCGTTATTATCACACCTTTTATAGACATATAGAACTTAAAGGCCTCCTCAGTAAGGTTTTTGGTTGTCATTTCCAGCAGCACAGCCACAGATTGATCAGAACCCATCAACCCCAGCCACCCTCACCATAGAGGAGTTCTGGAAGAAGATGAAGGATGATAAAGAAGTCAGTAATTCACACAAGTCATATGAAATAGTTGTTTGCTAGACTTATGGTGCGTTCCAGTTGTCATCGGATTTCGTTTTTTTTCGACCTGGAAATGAATTTGTATTTTCCGAGCTCCAAACTTGGGTTCCTTTGTAACTTTAGAGTTCGCAGCTCGGAAAAACTACTACATTTTGCCATTTCCAGTTAAAGGTACCATATGTAAGATTCTGGACGAAACTGGTACTACAATTGCATGAAGATGTAGTCTATGTAAGAAATTGCTAAAAATGGCCAAAATAGGTCAACAACAATATACACAGAAAATCTGGATACTTTAGAACCCTCCACCTCCCCCCGATTGAGAGATTTCATCAAATATCAGCACAAAATGTAAACAAT
>JAPMNP010631562.1:0-13626 GCA_029874935.1 Atherina boyeri
ACACACACACACACACACACACACACACACACACACACACACACACACACACACACACACACACACGCACACACGATTACTCACTCGCAGCATTGTACTGATGGATGAGCGAGTATTATGAAGATAGAGTGAGGGAGGTTAGATGGCGAGGGAGGATTACATTCAGTTATGGTATATTTATCTACTCCTTCTTTATAATTTTTCTGAGAACATCTATCATTTTCTAGCTGTGTGCACCTGCTCTCATCGTGTTAAACATTTATCGTCTACATGATTTGCGGTCTAAATGTACGTGTTAGCATTCATTAATATTTGCAGGAACTTACCTTGCTCCCTCTTGTTTATATCTTTATTAAGTGTGCACTTCCTACCCAAAACAAGGCTGTTAAATGTCTGCTGCTATTAAATGTCTGTACTGGACAGGGCTTGATTACTGCTGGAGTCTCTTGGCTTTGATCAGAGCAGCAATCTAAGTAATGCAACTTCCTTTTAGTTTGATGTAATTGGCTAAATCTGCCTACTAAACAGGAAGTTAAGTTGCTGCTGCTGCAGTTTATGTGGTGTGTTGAGTTCACGGCCGTGTATATGTGTGTTAAAGGGGGAAACCAGAGGGAACAGGATGCAAATTTAACCCCGGTGTAAATGGACCCCACACATATGACATGGGTTACAGACTTCCTGAGTCTGGGAATTAAATAGTTTGTAATGACCCAGTTACAGTGTCACCTGCCAACCTAAGTTTATATTAGTGTGTGTGCTGTTGCTCATACAAAGATTAGGGGACATTTTATATTTTCACTGAAAAATAAAGAATGACCCTTTTTGTTATTTTGTCAGCTATAATTTAGTCTTTTCCTGCTTTATATGTGAAACTCTTGGCTGATCTCCCAATCTTCCCGCTTCATCCCCAGCAGCCATCGACTGTGTTGTGGGATCATGGGGTCCCTGGTCATCATGCACATCTCTTTGTGGAGTTGGCAGCACGGAGAGGAGTCGCCAAGTATCTGTCCCCCCCAGAAATGGAGGCACACCCTGTCCAGACCTCAAACAGCGACGAGGATGCTTTGGAAATGATGCCCTTTGCAACACCGTGAAAGGTAAGAGCCTGAACTCTGGATTCCTTTACATGCATGCATTATGCATATTTGTGCTCCTGGTCTGGACTCTGTTACATATTAATTTGGTTTTTCAGTTTTCCCTTGGGAACAACTTGTTAACAGCTTTACTGTATGCATCACATTTGCACACATCTGTTGAGGAACTTTACCTCCAGCTGGACTATTTCAGCACCTCAGAAATGCTCCAAACTTAACACACTTTCCTAGAATTACAGAACACAGACAATTTTCCAAGTAGATCATTTCTAAGCAAACCTGAGTAGGCTACCATTTTTGTCTACATCACACTGAGTTGTGTAATAAATTCAATAAGGTTGAGTAATACCTTGGGTTCTGAGAGATGAAATAATATAATTTATATGGTGATTCCCAGTGGGAGAAAGAGAATATCTGACATTTGCTTTCTTTTCATTTCTAACCTGACAACTGATGTCAAGAGGTGGCAAAGATCCTGCCTGACTCTTTTAAGAGGAACTTCAAGGACCCTTGGAGGCGACCACACATGTTGATGAAGGAGGAAAAGGCCAGGTAAGGCCTTCATATTTGACCACAAACTACTAACTTTGCTTTCACCACTAGGGCTGGATTTCAGTGCAGTCACTCCAGTGAGGGCTAAGTTGAACTGCGTAGTGTTAAATGGTCACATTTATTGTTCAGGAGATTTTTGCAGCAAATTCAGAAGTTGAAATGTTGTTTTATTGATTTATGTTTTATAATCTATTTTTCATTTTGAAATTGATGACAGGAACACATGCATAAAAAAGAAAAGAAAAAAAGGTATTATATGTCTATTTTCATACTTTTAAATATGACTCTATTAGACTTAGACTCAATTTCATTGATCCCTTTGGGATGACTCCCTCAGGGAAATTTACATTTCCAGCAGCAGATTAAAAAAGAGGCAGCACACATAAGTCTTATTAGAAATAAAAATAAACAATTAACTCTTAGCTAGATGTACGAAATATGAATGGAATAAAGTGAGCATGAAGTAAGATAAATACAATAAATACTGTGGTTAGATTTGATTTAAATTAAGTTATATTATTGCACTGTGGTGGTGGTGAGGTTATTATTGCACGCACAATCTGTTTTATATTATATTATTAATATCATATTAATTAAAATGATGGAGTGGCACAAAAAAAATAAAGTCTTCATAAAGATGAGTGGTTGGATCTGCTGCAGCGGTCCTTTGCATGAGAAGAGGTTTAGACAACATACGTTCTGTCAGTAACATCAGAACACTTTACTAAAACATTTTTCTCACTTCCTGGTTGGGTTTAGCAGATTTCGAATGTTAGCGTGGTTTTAACTAAAATACGTATGCCTGTGTAAGGAAATTGGAGGGAGAGTTTAGATAGACTGTGGATAATTTTTTGTCGCTTTGGTTTTGTTTAATTTGTAATCTTAAATTTTACCTGCACTTGCTTTTTTCATTGGTTTAAGCTCCAAAAACACGTGGCCGGGCTTAGGAAAATATCACGGCTTGGGGTTAGACTTTGTTCTTTGTAAGTTCTCCACATGTTAGAAAGAATGACATGGATAGCTTGTGTCTGTGCAGTTTTCAAGTCACCATCAATGCATATGCTGCAACTCAGACTTTTTTTTGTTTTGTTACACACTTCAATCATATCCAGTTAAAATTATTCAATCATTATATTGTGTTTGTATTTGTATTTTCATGCAGCATGTCTGTGGGAAACAGAGGTTTGTAGTTTGTAGACGAGTTCCAATTTCAATCAAAAAGNGTTTTATTTTGATACTACACTGTACTATCAAAAGTGCATCATACTTTTCACTGCCAAACTTTCTGGCCAGTAAATATTCCACACAACAGAACTTTCAGGTTCAGCCTGTTGGTACCAATCCCCAATGTTCAAGGCTGTTGGTTTTTATTTAAGGTTCATATCAATTTTTTTTTTGTTTAAATGTCACTCCAAAATCAACTTTGCATGAAGATTAGAGAATACAGACCAAGGCCAAGGTTGTCGTAGCATGTACAATTTTGAAATCACTTTTGCTGTGTAACATGAACTCTGGCACTGCATGTTTGCATCATGAGCTGACCTTTACCGATAAGACAACTTTAATCCATGTAAATGGAAACCCTCATTGCACACATATCATCTCTAATCTGAGTTGACTGCAGATGTTCCCAGAGCAGGATAAATCTTAGACAAGGGAATGAATTTCTGGCTTGTTTTCTAATTGCCCTCAGCCTTTTAAACTGATTAAAATGGACATCAGATACCTTTGTTATGACTGAAGTACACCACTAGGGAAGAGTAAGCACATTACTCATAAATGGGCTCAAGTACAGGTAATTTCACATAGACATCTGGTGTGTTGATGGTGTCATGGTTGACCAAGGAAATGAATTACAGAGACATTAACTGATGAGTGTTATTATCTTTGGATTTCTAGAAATTCTGTTCAGTTTAATTCAACTTTTTTTTCAGTAATGAAAATTAGGCAAGCTAAGGCAAGTTTATTTGTACTGCACATTTCATGTACAAAACAATTCAAAGTGCTTTATATAAAACATTAAAAGCACTACAGCACAGTGCAAAAGATACATTGAATATGAAAATGAAAACAAACTAGAGACAGGAAAAAAGAGATAAAATTATTAGAATTTAAATCAGTTTAAAATCACTATAGAAAGGATAAAATAAATGATAGAACAAGCTAAAATAAACAGAGAAACAGACAGCGAAATACATACAGTGAGGTACAGTACATATGATACAAACAGACATCAACAGGAAATACATAATCACCATCATCACTGTCAATGTACTTTAACTTATACAAGAAAAATATGTTCAAAAAGACAAACTCTCTATCTTGATTAAAAACAGTGGCAAATAAAAAGGCTATGATCAGACTTCCAGTTTTCTTGTAGTTTGTTCCTGATTTTAGGAGCATATAAACTAAATCCTGAATATACTTGTTTAGTTTTAGATTAGTATGTTAGTTTAGATGTATTCTTCAGGTGGTAAAAGGCTGATTTGGTTATTGTGTTATTATTGCTATTTGAATTAAGCTCAGAGTCCAAAATGAGACCAAGATAATTGGCTTGAGCTGTTGTTTTCAACATTCCCTACAGAAGCTGGGCATTAATCTTTGGACATTCATCTTAATTTCCAAACACAATAATTACAGTTCTATTTTTATGTAGCAGAAGAAAATTCAGACAAATCCACGTATTGATTAGACCAAGGAACGTACTTAAGCTTTGTATGGGACTAGAGTTTCCTAGTGATGCAGAAAAATAGAACCGAGTGTCATCAGCATAACTATGATTAGAAATGTTGTTTGTTTTAATGATCTGAGCTAGAGGAAGCATATAGATGCTGAACAATAGGGTGTCTAAGATGGAGCCTTGGGGAACTCCGCAAGTAATCGTTGTTTGTGTAGAAATCTAGTTACCAGTTGATACAAAGTGGTCCCTGTCTTTCAAGAAGGGCTCAATCAGTTCAAAACGGAAATGGATATTCCCACCCAATTATCTGATTGGTCCCATAGGATGTGATGGTTGACTGTGTCAAAAGCAGCACTATGATCTAACAGAACCAAAACCAAACTTCGGCTGCTGTCTGTGTTTAAAGGGACACACCACCATTTGGGCAAATAAGCTCATTTTCTTTTTCTTTCTTTTTAAGATTTTGACACGGGCAGTTTTGGTGCAGTTTTGGTGCTATGGTTGGGTTGAAATCCTGACTGAAAGATATCAGAACAATTATTAAGCTCTTATTTACAGCTTTTTCTTGTATTTTACTTAAAAATGGGAGGTGGGCCATTATTGATGTCTCATGTTCATTATTGATGTCTCTAAATTGCCCATTTTCAGCAGTGGTGTGATCACACCAAGTTTTAGAGTTTGTGGGAAACAGCCTGACAAAAAAGAGGCGTCAACTATTTGCAGAAAGTCAGAAAGTAACATTTCATACTTTACTTGCTGAAGCTCAACATGAACATGTGTTGATCTATAACAAAAAGGAACAAAGGAACAAACAGGGCAGCATTTTTAGTGGAATGAACAGGGATTTGCAGCATTTGAGATTAGATTTTGCATCAAGTTTACCACTAATGACGGAAATTATGTAAGTAAGGAAATTCCACTTCAATTGCTCCATGTGTGCATGTACAATATGTGTCAGAGCCTCAGTAGATTCCTTTTTAAATTAATCCAAATGTATACACTAATATGGATCCCAAAGACATTTCTCTCAATATTGTTATGTTGTGTAATCACATTTTTTGTGTAAACCAAAACCATTAAAAGAAACAGGCAAATCCAACTTTCTTGCTTAAAAATCTGCTGATAAAAACCTAAAGCCTTTATGTTTTCATTGAAAAATCAACCTACTGCGATTGGTGTTTGTTCGCTGCTGACTGAGTCACAGAAAAAACAAATAGTGGAGTGAAGTTCAAAGTGTACAACAGAGAACACAGCGATCACAAAGACAAGATTTTAATTGTTTCCAGTCTGCGGGCTGAGCTGTGTTGACAGTAGATGCAGGTGACCATGACACTGCTGGATCACCTTCAAAAGGAACACATTTCATATCCACATATTACTATTTTGTCTGGTTACATTTAGATGTATTGTTGATTGGCTTCAGGCCAATTTGAATTGTTTCAGGAGGGGGGTTCTGGAGTGCCTGAAACAAGGCATGTGTCTCTCTATTTAGTTAGAGATGATGCCCTGGCATCAGATCAGAGCAAAGCATTGGGCTGCAGATCTATGCAAGATGTACCCTTTTCTGCTTAGTTCTCACACTTTTCTGTGCCTAAAAATGGGACTTTTTGCATTTTGACCCCAGTATCATGATCAACAGATGTCAAGATGATATACTAGTTTTTGATCTTTTTTCATTCCTCGCCTTTATTCTGTTATCTTGCAGTTACTGTGTTTACCTTCGAGTGAAACAGGCCAGTGCAGCATGTAAGCTCAAGCTGTGGACTGCACAGCTGGTGAGGGAGAGGCTGGTCTGTGCAGAATGTCAGAGTGACGCCATGACAAAATCAGATCGTTGTGGAGGCGATGGCATGGAGAACACCAGGTGAGAAAAAAATTAAACAAAAAAACCTTTTAAATAATTACAGATACAGTATATTTATCTATCACAGTCCTAAAAGTTTTGCAGTAGTATAGTGAGTGTTAATTTGTTTATTTGTTTTGTTTATTTGTTTATCTGTTCTTTTGTAAAGCACTTTGTGATTTTTATCTTGAAAGGTGCTATATAAATAAAGATTATTATTATATTATTATTATTAAACTTAAGTTAAATTCAGCTTAGTTTTTTTTTCTCAGCTTAGTTAATGGAAGCAAATCAACTGAATAGCTGCTGCTTTTTAAAGAGAAAACGTCTTATTATCTATACTAAAAGAACATATGAATCACTAAAACACCTCCATCGACTGCGTTGTTGTTTATGCTAATTAATCTTTTGATATCTTTCTCCAGAACATTCTGGGCAGCGGCTTCAGCTCCGGGATGTCATGGTTCCTGGGTACGAGAGTTATCTTCTGAGCGCTGCCGGTGTCCTCCCTACTCTGTCCTTTTTGTTTGAGTCTACACACAGCACTCAGACATCTGAATGCAGGGACAGGATTCCCTTCAGAGCGTCCTGTGGACTGCAGAGATCCCAGCCGGCCAACCAGACCCTCTGATCCAGAGTCCTGGATGGGTAACTCAAGGAGATCAGCTACATCCTGCCACTTATTCCTCTCACCTCATACTCTGTACTGTATACACATTGTAAAGCACAGAAATCCTTGCATTTAAAAGATTCTCCTCCATGTTTCTCCTCCAAAGCACAGCAATCTGTCTTTTTACCTCTAAATCTTTGCTATCTACCTCCATCAATGCAATTGTGTCTGCTAACAGATAATGTAAAGATATATAAATATATAAATAATTTGCTTCACACATTTTCTACTTATATTTGTTCATTTGTAATGTACATGTGTCTATGTAGTTACACTAATTTGTATCCAACAAGCAGTTGCTGCCCTCAGTTTCAGCCCCGATCCAAAGAGCTCTGAATCACCGGTGGGTTGGAGATGCTTTAAACTGGTTCAGCCAAGATGCTACAAGCCTTGAGTCAATATATCTATGTGCTACAGTTTTGTTCCAATCAATATTTGTTTTTAACAAAAACTCTAGTAGCAAGTGCAGATGAATATCAGGTATTGATTCTCAGGTGCTTAGATTTTGTATTTTTGTTGCTCATCAAGTTTCCTCTTCCATGTTTGCCCCTTCTGGTGGAAGGTTGTTTATTTAATAGTTTAAAGACACTCATAGCTAAAATCAATTTCCTCAGTTTCGACCTCATATTGTTTTAGAGGAAAAGGAGCCATATGAGAGAATTTCATGGTGGTTCTCTCTGTCTTCTGTGTCTAAGACAGAAAAAAAAGAGCTTCAGGACTGTTTTCTCTCACAGCCTGCCCCGCTCACTGGGGAGTTTTATCAGTAAAACATCATCCAATACAAATATCACACTCAGCCAAGTTACTCCCATATTTGTAATTAACTGAATCTCCTCCCGATGCTCCCCACAGCTTGTTCGTTTTCTTCTCCATTCTTGTTTTCTCATCTGACATGATGTTTTAAAAGAAATAGCAGATTAACAACAGTTTTGCCTCCTTGACTTTAAAACAGGAGGCAGTTAACTGGCTCAATATTTCCTCCCATGTGTCTATCACAACTGGTTTAAGAGGACAGGTGTCATACTAGAAAAGGGATTTTCTGTCTGGAAAGCTGTTACTTTTTCTTTCTCTCCCATGTCTGTGTTTGTCTTTTTATTTATTACAAATCCAGTGATAACTTTATTAGTGCAGCACAGCATATTCTGTACATTGTCCATTAGTGAAAATAAACAACTCTATTGCTATCTCTCCAGCTCTTGTTGTATTTTTCTGACATGATGTTGTCCTTGCTTTTATTTCTGTTTTCTTTACATAGACCACCATTAGCATTTATGACTTCTTCCCTCTGCAAAAAGTACAGCAGTGATAAGTATATCCCTCTCTATGACTAGTTTTTACATGCAGAATTTCACAGTTAAAAGAAAAACATAACATAACGCATCATAATGCAAACATGTGACTGTGAAAACATTTTGCTTGCATTCTTGACATTTTTTGCCCGGTGTGAAAATGGGATGACGACAGGCGAAATGACAACTAATGTGTGTAATCATGTTTGTTAGCTATATTGTCCTGCAATTTGGGGTTTGTTTTTGTGATGTAAGTCCAAAAAGATCATGTGTGGACAGATGAAACATGAGGAATGAGGCACTCGACAGTTTGCATCATGTGTCAGAACATCTGCTACTGGTATATGTTTTGGTAATCTGGACAGAGAGCACTGAATACCAAGTTGTAAAACCAAGACGCCCCCTCATTTATGTGAAGTATGGACTAGTTAACCGAACATGGTGGAAGATGTTTGAGACTGATCATGAAAGGTAATAACGCTCTATGTTTATAAAGATAGTACCCTTGTCATAAATTACATGTTCCTACACATATTCCATTTATTATGTATTGTTAGAAAGAAAAACAGATTTTTTATATATATATATTTTTTTTTTTTTTTACTGAAAAGCAGCCCTTCAGCATGAGTAAGGATATCCCTTGAGCTACAGAGCAAGGATGAGACTTTACTGGTCAAATGCCAAATCATCATGACCACCTTTTAAAGGGTTGTTTAAAAGGTAATTAGAGTACAATCTTACAACGCTTGAAAGTTAAACCCTTCAACAGAAATCCTTATTTTGCTACTTTCATGTGTTTCATCTCAGAGGCTCTTGAACTTCACCTCCTCCATTAATCTCTCCTGCCACCCTCCCTCCTGTCTCTGCTCTCTCCCCACCAAACTTCTCTTCGTCAGCACAACCCTTTATTTTCTCTCACTACAACAGTGGCAATAGAGTGCTGTCAGCCTGACAGTCCATCCTCACTGCTGCACTGCCCCTGCTGCTAACTCTCTTTCCAAAGGGCAGGAAGGCCCATCTCTGGCCCAGTGCCTGATGGGCTCCGACAGCAGTGTGTTCTGGGATTACAGACGCTGAAAAGGGGGGCATTCCAGCACTGACGGCTTTTGTCACAGCACGGCCACTGTTTGCTTTTGACAAGACAGCTGTTCAAAGCCCTCTTGGCCCCCACGAAGAGAAATAACCCAGAGGTGACTTCCGTTTATTGATGATATCGGTGGATGTGTTGTGCCACATCGACCTCAAGGTCCCTTCTTGAGCAATATTTATTTAAGGCTCCAGTCTGACTGTCTCATATCATCATAGTCATATTCATCATATCTTCAACCTGACACTGCTGAGATTACACTTAAATAACCAAAACATGTCATTGTGATGGTCATTTACATGTAGACATAACTGAGCCGGCTTACTGAGCACAGACCAAGGAGGCCAAGGAACCCAAGGTATCATGGAATCCCCTGTTCCAGTCTCTTAAGTATAGTACTGTATATATACACAAATCCACTATATTGGGATACAGAGAACTGACTTTAGCATATTAACAAAAGAAAAACAATATGACACAAAATGACCACAAAGCCATTTAGAATGGCTACAAAAATATACATTTAAAAATGACAACAAAACATACTTTACTTGGTGAAAAACAGAAGGAAAACAACCAATATAGGACACAATGTATTCCAGATGTCACACTAGATAACTTCAGAGCCATGGAGATTTAACAAAGAAGCAAAATAATCTGAATCTGACCCCAAAATACTTAAAATTCAATGCAAATTTCTACAAAGAAGAGCATACAGGGGGGCAAAGAACAACCAAAATGCAAAGTGATCCAAAAACATAAAAGAAAGGTATAAGAATGAAAAAAAAAACGTAAAAAGCACAATTGAGCCACAAAATATTACGGAGTTTTGTAAAAATGACTAAAAAGGTATTTTGGCTGCTTTGTGCCTCAGTCACATTGTGTCTCTTGATTGTCTGTGGGGCAAATGATGAACCATACACATGACCAGGGGAACAATCAATACACTCACCTGTGAAAAAGTTCATTTCTAATTTTCAAGTTCTGCAAAGCACTTCTGTTTCTCTATTTCCTGAGACATTGTGTCCTGTTCTGTGTTGACAATGCAGCAGATACATGTCAGGTAGGGCCTCCTTTCCTTCTGTGTGCATGTCACATGTTCAGCCTATCATAAGAATATCACAAAAATGCTATGAAGTCTAGACATGCTCAGGCCTCTCTCTCCTGGGGCCCTTGGTTGCTGGTACCCCCATTTTCTTTTCTGTGTTGTCCCCAAGTTGTGTATAACTTATATGTGTTTGAGGAAGACGGTACTGTAATTAGCAAGTCATTCTAATGACTGCTTGTTGCGCCTGCAGGAGCAGCTGGTCCAACACAGAGGAATGATAATGAATGGACACCTCAACGTAAGCACGAGAGCTGCACGCACTAACACAGATGTCTCACAATGCAGCCAGTAAACACTCACACATCATCACAGAGCAGTAATTAAAATGAAATAAAGACTGGTGTGTGGTTTTCAAGGATTTTAAATCACTATACAAAAGCAGAATATTTCAAGACTATGTATTTTCATTACAATACACTTTTTTTTTTTTAAGGATTTTTGGGCTCTAGTGGCCTTTATATCACAGTTGCTGGACAGGAAGGGGGTCAGAGAGAGAGCAGGGAATGACACGCAGCAAAGGGTCCCAGGCCGGGAATCGAACCTGGACCAACTGCAAGCGAGGATCTATAGCCTCCGTACATGGGGCGGGCGCCTAACCCACTGCGCCACGCACCGCCCCTACAATACACTTTTTAAACTAAAACCATTTACTGAAGGTTTTTATCTAAGATAAACTATGAATAGACAGAACTGAGTTTAAATATGTGCTGCTAAATACAACAATTTTGTTTCCATCTTCAAATACCCAGTTGCTCTTTGGCTACAGACAAATAAATCAGGAATTAATTTTCTACATTAATACAGAGCAATAATGAATAATAATCAGTGATATTCCCAGCATTTTCTAACATAAATTCCAACCTTGAATATAGCATCACCTTGTGGTCCCTTTGACTTCCTGCTCCATTTAACACAAACTGAATGAGTAACACCCAAGAGTTAACGAATAAATGATTTATTAGATCAGTGGGTTTGATTACAATGCATATCTTACATGGTAAAAATAAAACATTAACCATGAAAATTCACTTATTTGGATTAACTTCATAGATAACCTTGGAATCAAATTTTTCAACAGACTGTAACTGTAACCTACTGAATATATTTGACATTATGACTGTGATAATGGGGATATTCCCTCAATTCAGGGTTTTATACACACCACTAGCATATTGACATGATCTTATTCTCACGGTCTTGATCTGCACTACTGTTTAAAATATCCCCAAGACAATCAAATTTGTAATGCCGGCGGCAAAGCAGAAGAAGATATCTCAAAGAAAAAAAGTGTTTGTCAAACAAATGTGAAACCAATGAGATGCACCAGTGGAGATAGAATCATGGCACACATCCAAAGACATTTCTACTGTACATACATATTACATTTAAGGCAAACGTGACATGAGCTAGGTTTGCTGCTTGCTTGTTTTAATACACTTGTAGTGAAAGGTGTTCCGGAATCACAGTAGGTTCTGACACGTGGCTCATGCAAATATCGAACCAAAAACACAAAAATATTCTGGCATTGCCCACTTTCTCCTATTTAATCCTTAAACAATTCATCCATTTGCTCAAATGGCAAAGAAGCTAAAGTTGCCAATATCAAAGCCATAGCATTCTTTGGTGATCGAGCAAAAACTAACAATCACCAAAACAAACAAACAAACAAAACAAACAAATCTCTATATCCATCCAGAAATGTAGTGAAATTTCACAGAGGAGAAAAAATGAAATTCTACATCGACTTTTCATCCAACTAGTTAAAGAAAGAAAAAATAAATCACATTTATTTGGAGATGGTTGAAATCATACAAAACAAAGGAAGAAATACTTAAAGGCCAGGAGAAAGAGTCAAGTGTAAGGATGACCTGTTGCAGTTGTTGTCTGATGTAAGACAAATCCAAGTGTGAGTCTTATTTGAGATTTTTAATCTGCTGGTTTGTGTTGTGGATCTTCAGATCCATCTTGTCCACTTTATTCAGCAGAGAATCAATTGAGTCATCTTGGTCCTCAATTTCAGTCTGGAGACCAAGTCCAAGGTTCTTCAGTCTTTTTAAGCCATCAGACATCTCATCTAAGTCAACAGAAATTTGGCATTAGTTATGATGTGGAATGACAAGCAATACCTACAGGGATTTATTTTTAAGAGGCATTGATCCTAGGACTACTACTACTACTGCTGTTACTTGAGATTATAGAGTGTACGTTTTATGGTTATAGAACTTAAATGTTTCACTACCATATATATATTTTTTCCTTACCCAAGTTGTTGTCAAGGGTATGATGGGCCTCCCTGAGGTGTCTGTTCTGAGAATATCCATTCTGTCTAGATGAGCTGTTATCCATTGATGCAGCAGCACCAAAACCTGAAACACAAGAATCCAAAGTGGTGGCAGCCAGTTTGTAGCATGTTTAAATCATGTGGTGGTTCTTGTACCAATTCTTACCAGCTGTGTCCAGTTTTCTTAGGTTGGGGTGGCTAGCTTGGTACTTATCTTCATATTCTCTGCTGTTGGACATGGCACTCTGTAATCTGAGACAGTCAGAGGAGCAATTTTGTTCAGTCGTTTAGGGAAAGGTAGTCAATAAAAATCAAACAATTTTTCATAAACCAAAATGACCTTTGATAAAAAAACAAAAACAAAACAAAAACTTTTATGAATCACATTTCTAGAAATAGTAGCAAGCATTTTCTGTTTTAATGGTTAGACATTATCACCTACTTAGCATCAGAATATACCTGGACTAATAAAAGGATGAATGTGTTGTTGGGATCGGTTAGTCAGGTGTCATTTTAAACTAGTTTTGTTTCATTAGCTTCCTCAGTGCTGAGGCATACAAAGAGCTGGATTAATCTACTCATCCAGATGAGCAGAGAAGTAAAACTGTCTGTGTTCTAGGCCAGTGGTTCCCAACCTATTTTCCTTGAGGACCCCATACATGCAACCACCAAAGAGCCGTGGACCCCCCACTCACCCACCCCAGTGAGTATATACGTTTTAAAGTACTGTTTTACCCCCATTTATTCCCTTGTTTCCAAAGTTTTCAGGTTCTTTAATGTTATTTAAATGTGAACGACACATAAAAACTTAAGAAGATACACCTCTAGATGGCTTGGCGTAGACATGGCCTTAATCTTAATCTGGCTCTGAACAGTCAAATACTCAGGGACCCCATTGGGGGGTCGCGACCCCCACGTTGGGAACCCCTGTTCTAGGCTACAGCAAAAACACATGTACAACACAGCAAGAAATACAATCGTTCCCATTTTCAAAATTTTTGCACAAAAATAAGGATATATAC
>JAPMNP010631565.1:0-20908 GCA_029874935.1 Atherina boyeri
CAATAATCTTACATCATAAAATAGTCTGTTTTCTCTGCAACACAATCCCATACCGTCAGATTAATATCACTGCCACCGAAGCACTTTCATCTTCCTCCTCCCTGTCATATTTTGAGGCTGGACCACAGACCACAATGAAGTGCAAGGCCACCAGATTATCTTTGAGACTACATGTTTGAAAATCTTCTCAGAAAAGTTTCTTCTCATCATTATGAGTGGTAATGTGTGAACTGCCATTTTTGGAAGATATTGCTGGGTTCACATGAGCTGAGATGAAGTGAGTCACCCTGAGGATCACCTTCCAGGCACATATGGTGGGAAGCAAACTCTGCAAGGAGGTGCTCCGCCTTGACAAACACAAAACAGGAAGTGTAATTAATGAACAAAGCTTTAGCCTCTAAGCATACTTTTCTTTTTTCCAACTACACAAATTATCTCAAACATTTAGCTTTCTGAGGGTTTGAAGCCCAACAGACAAAAAAGAAAGCAAAAAAAGGATAGAAGAGGAAGAAAACAGCACATCATAAATCAACTTACTAGAGCTGAGTTGGAGGATTTGTGTAACCAGCGGAGTTCAGCTTTGGTGCTGTCACATAAAGGTAAAGCAAATCTGCTGCCCTTGTCTGGGGGAGCAACACACAGATCCTGCTGCCGAATTTGTCTCGTCCAGGTGTAATTAAAGTGCTGACTCTGAAAATGAGTGAAAAAGAAAGACAGAGAGTCACCACCATGTAATTATGCTGCATATCATGAATGCATGGATATAGAGAGAAGCCTCAGTGGGGCTGATCCCAATCCAAATAGACCACATTTAGAAAGCCTTGGTCTTGGACTACACCCTTGTTTATCCTGGCTTGGATTCTGTCTCAGACTGACTTTCTCTTGGTTTAGGTTAGTTTCTTGATTCTTTATTGTGTTTTTTTAATCTTTTATTTTGTTTCCTTCTTCTTAAGGACTTCAACAATTACTGCAGCTATCGTGACAAATGTGTATTTTTCCTTAATCTTTCCCCCCAGAATATTTTTCTTTTCCTCAATATTACTTATGGTGCAATATATTTGCTGTCAAATGATAAGTAAAATAAGTTACCTGTTTGCTTAGATCACATATTTCAAAGGACAAAGCTTCTTTCTGCAGGGCAAGGCATTTTCTTAAGCCACGATTGAAGACCTTAGGAAAAGAAAAAACATTAACAAAAACTAACTGAAAACTAGTGTCATTTCAATTAACACTAACAGAGAGCCGTCACGAGCTTCAGTCCACAGTGTTTCTTTGTTCAAAAAGAGCACAATTAAATCCTGTGTTTGGGTTCAAACATTAGTTTGATGGTGGAAAGGCATAAGAAGCTTTTGTTTTAGCTTAAGATTTTAGGGAATTATTAACAATACTTCAAGTGAGTATAATAGCACAGTAGGTATCAAGAGACAAAAAAATACAAGCAGATGTCTGCTGTAACACATTCACATACCAGGCCCTCAGCTTTGACTAATGGAGCATTCATGTCAGGGTACACATTGTCAAGGTACCACTTGAAACTCTTGCATTTGAGCTTCTTCCTCAGCTCGATCTGCTCTGTGAGGTTTCCAATGTCGATGACCTTTTTATCCAGCAGGTGTTGGTACCCGTGGCCATAGAAAAGGTCCTTGTACTCATCCAGCCAAACTTCAGCCACCCTCGCCAGGTTACGCTCCACTGTCTTCTGCCTGTCCTTTGGGAATTTATAAGGATTCTGTCCTCGGAAAATGTGTCCCACCCGGGAGCAGGGGATAATCTCAATTTCTCCTCCACACATCCATATCTGTTCAAATGCCAACAAGTACAGTGCAATTGTAACCACATAAATATTTGCTATTTATTTTTTTGGAAACATCACAATCAGGGATGAAATGGATGCAAATTTAACCTTAAATGAAATCTCCATGTTCTCTCCTCCCCACACATCTAGACCAGGATCATAGGCACCCAGCTCAAAGAAGTATTTTTGTCAATAGAGAAAAGGCCACCAGCCATCACCGGACATCTGTGAAATGAAAAAATAAATATAATTTGTAAACAATAATAACTATAAAGTCCAAAGCATGGAAATTTGGTGCTGAGAGCCATACCTGATTGGATCAGAAATAGTCATGTTGTTTTTCTTAATGTACTCCTCTGGTAATGCGCTCCAACCAAACACCAAGGGCCATTTGAAAATACCTCTTTGGAAGTTGTCAACAAGCATATAACTGAGAGTAAAAAGACAAGAACACAAGTTATAACATCAAATTGGCTATTTTTTGTTGCATCAAGCACTTAACATTACTGTAGCAGACATTGTTACATCCATGCACTGCTCGAGTATTACTTAAATGTGTTTTTGGTCTGTCACCTCATATCCTTGTCATTGACGACTTCAATAACTGGACAGGGCACCTTCTTGCGATCCACGTAGATCCTCTCTAAGAGTGGTTCTAGCCAACCCACATTACACTCAATATGCGAGTCAAGGAAGGTAAGGACTTCACCTACATTAAAAAGGAAAGCAAACATCCTGCTGCAGTTAAACAAATACTGATTAATATCTGCATCTTTACAGTGTAACTGTAAACACTTAAGAGCTCTATGAAAAGGCACACGCGTGCTATATAAAGTACCAAAAGAAAATAAAAGACACAAATGAACAGCTGCTTATTTTAGAAAAAGGTAAATTTTGGCTACATTGGTAGAGCAGGTCGTCCAATGATCGGAGAATAGGCGGTTCGATCCCTGCTCTCGGCAATCTGTCATTGTGTCCCTGGGCAAGACACTTCACCCTCCTTGACTACCAGTAAAAACATTGCTGGTGCGTGAATGAATATAACTGTTTGTATGAATGATGGTAGTGGTCAGAGGGGCCGATGGCGCAGAATGGCTGCCTCGCTTCTGTCAGTCTGCCCCAGGGCAGCTGTGGCTACACTAGTACTAGCTAGCTTACCATCACCAAGTACAAATGTGAGTGAATGAGTAGTGCATTCAGTAATGTAAAGTGTCTTTGGGTGTCTTGAAAAGCGCTATATAAAACTGATGCATTATAATTATCAATATTAATTACATGTTAATATTGCTTCATTGCTGCAATTTCTATAAAGAAATGAACATATAAACACATGTTAAGATAATCTGTTATTGTTTGGTTCATTTTGGTTTAGTTTGAATGAAAAATTGCTTGACATTATAAAATTTAGCAGAGAAGAGAAATGATGATGGGACAAACATAGATCCATACTCTGGACTGGATTACTGACTGATACTAAATCTCTGCTCTGAGTCCTGCTAGAAAGTTACTTATTTTAGACAAAAAAATGGATACTTATTACAAGTTTCAAATACAAGGAAGATCACATACAATTTTGGAGTGAATCTGTGAAAAGCTGTGAATTATGCCAAAATCTGATTATCTGTAACCCATTTATTCTTTTACTTTTTAATGCTTCTTCTTCACCCCCACTGTAATGCTTTTAATGTT
The DNA here is from genome assembly GCA_029874935.1 of Atherina boyeri. Taxonomy (NCBI): domain Eukaryota; kingdom Metazoa; phylum Chordata; class Actinopteri; order Atheriniformes; family Atherinidae; genus Atherina; species Atherina boyeri. The sequence goes on from JAPMNP010631565.1 coordinate 3,485, forward strand.
CAATGTTCTATAAGCACGTTGAATTGTTTTGTAACATGAATTGTGCTATACAAAGAAACTTGCCTTGCCTTAATCTATTTTCGTTAACAAATTCTAACACTTTGAAATACAGCAGTGTTTGTTTTGTTAAGTTGTATACAGTTGGTATGACTGTGTATGGTACAATGATTGGCTAAAACCTTGGAACTTGTTTTCAAGTTGAAGTGGATGGATACATCTATCATTTTCTTATATGTAGCAGAAATGTACTAAGATGAGACTTCAGAGACCAGTTGTGCAGTATAGGGCTTTCAAGCTGAGACTGATACACTTTTGTTGTGGATCAGTCCCGGCAGCATCATGTGTGTAAGAGAAGAGGCCGCATGGCATTGCGTCCATCCAGGTCTATTAGGTGAGGGACGGCTTGACAGGTGATTAGTACTCTACCTTCACATTCTCTATATTCCTTATTGACTTTTGAAGGCAAGACGTTACTTACTGGGTTCAATATCAGCATTCTAAATGTACCCCGGGTTCAGCTTTTTTAACTGGTAAAATTAGGTCTTGTGGATTGAATTTAATCATAAAATTCTGCTTCATGTTGGCTATCATGTTTGTGATTCATGTATATAACTTTTTTTTTAACAGTACATTACTAGCACCAATGACGACAGCTTTATAATACATTCATTCAGACTAACAACATATTCAATCATGCATAATAATCTCAGACCTTCTACTCTGTTTTATGTGAAAAATATCTGCTCATTTGAGTCTCTATCAACTTTATACAGATAAAATAATCCCAATGATTCATTGGAAAAAATTAATCTCAACCATATTTATTTACCTTTGGCAACAGCTGCTCCAGTCAGCCTGGCTCGGATCAGGCCCTGACGTTCCTTAAGACGAATGATTCTCACTTTAGGAAACTGGGACATATAAACATCCAGCTGCTCCTTCAGATAGTCTGCCAGGGTAAAATAGCTCAATGAAACTACTGCATGAAAGTTAAACCAACAACAGAGAAATGACTAACAGGAAAAATGAATAGTTTAAATAATCCTTATTATGGTGATGAAACAGAAATAATCAGGATTCAAATAAAAACTAAGGACCACTCTGTAAATTCATTATTTCAACCATAAAACAGCAACTTTAACAATCAAAGGAAAAGTACCATTTTTTTTCTAACCTGGACCTTATTTATGGCGTGAAATACATTCATAGACTCACCTGGACAATTTTGGAGTTACTTGAAGTACTTCGGGAGATATTTCGATCCATCGAGCTGGCGTACATATCCATTCAATGGAAGTGGTCAGGGAATAGCCGGGCAATGGTATTTCAGCCTGTAAATAAGACATTATCTGCCAAAAAAACACCTTAATTCCTCTAGAGTTTAGTTATTAGTTGCTGTACTATCCNGTTGTCATCCGGGGCTTTTTAAATGATATAATAAGATTCACTGGAGACAAAAAACGGTTACGTCGATGAAGTCACTGCCATGTCTACAGTTAATCTAAAGCGTTTCAAAAGCCCCGGATGACAACAAAGCCGTTCTGAAAGCAAACACTGGTGAAATTAAGGCATTTTGTGGCAGATAATGTCTTATTGTTGCCGGCTTGCCCCGACCACTTCCACTGAATGGATATGTACGCCAGCTCAATAGATCTAAATATCTCCTGAAGGACTTCAAGTAACTCCAAATTTGTCCGGGTGAGTTTATGAACGCATTTCTTGCGATAAATAAGGTCCAGGTAAAAAAAAAATAAAAAAAGGGTACTTTTCCTTTAATCATCTAATCTTAACACAAGTACAATAGACTTGTGGTGTACAGGTAACTATTTCATACACTTAATGACACCCCACCCCAACCAAAGCCAACCCATTACCTGGTGGAAACCCTATCTACATATGATGCATTCAGGATCTGTTTACCTTTAGTACTAAAATCATCCACCAGAATGATTTCTTTTAGAAGGTGTGGCGGAGATCTATTGAGTACACTGTGCACAGAACGGAGGAGTGTAGACCACACCTCATCCACAAAACAGAAAATTACACTGGTGGAGGGCAGATCATCATGGACCAGACTCTGAGCACACCTGGAAACACAACAATAAGGATGACTCAGCTTAGCAGTCAGTGCATTTTGAGGCTTTAAGATGTAAAGTAATGGAGTGGAATTACGTTTCAGGCCTGGTGTCGGGAACAGCACGGTCCACTGGGATCTGGTCACTGAGGTAGACATTAAAGTGGCCTTCGTCCCATCTTTTTCTCACCTCTGCATCTTCGTTACTGGCAAGAAAAACTGCCTGACCAAATTGGCCCACCGCATTGTCATCTCTAGGAGCATGTGTCACATCCAGAGATAGCACTTTGTGGACACCTGGTTTTCTGGCTACAGTGGAGTTATCCCTCAAGTTGTCTCCTGCCTGGAGGTTGACTGGAAGCCTCTGAGGTTCCTTCCGCACATTAAGATCACTCCTGTCATCCGATTTGACCCCTTTCTCCTCCTCCTTTCTCTTTACATTCTTGTTGGGAGTTGGGTGAGATATTGGACGTGCATCCTTGCCCTGAAGCTGGCTCATTTTTGTTCCATTATTAACAAGTTCATCCTTAACTTTTCCATTTGTCTTTAAATCCATGTTGCCCCGAGCATTTTGTTCAATGTGTGCCGTTTCAATGAGTCCCTTCTTTAAGGTTGGTTTGTTTGTCTGAACACCTAGTGGAGCTTGGCTTATATTAGCCATTGCTAGATCCAAGTTGATTGCTACTTTCTTTACAGGGCCATTCTGCTTTGGTGTGATATTTTTAGAAATGGCAGCTGCATCTTCGTGTTTAGAAACTACAGATTTAGAGCCATCACTTTTAGGATCATTACCTCCTTTTCCCTGATTTGAGTGCAACTTATTGTCCAATATTTGATCCCGATCCCTGCCTCCATGTCTGTACACTTGGGCTATTTTGATGCTTGAACTGAGTCTTTTCCCATCACGTGTGACAGCTAAGTCCACCTTCTGCACCGGGTGTTTAAACCCCCTTTTCATCAGCTGTGTCACCCTGGACTGCTGTTTGATAATCTCTCTTTCTTTGATCACTCGCTCTTTCAGCATCTGGCTGTTCACATCGTTTATTGATATTCGGAGAGCAGCCATGTCAAACAGAAGCCAAATGACAGAAGCAACGAACACAAACGCAAGCACCCTCCCACTCCCCCTTAAATATCTCCTAAGCTTCATCGTTAACAGGTTTTTAAACAGCTAAAACTATGCGTTTAGTCTCATGCTGAAAAGGCCACTTTTGGGCTGCAGGAAAACTTTTTTTGTCCTTGACGAATTTGGTTGCTTGCGTGGCATGCCGGTAATATTTCACAAAGTAGTAGCGGTAGCCAGTTGTTGTCAGTCAGACGTCCAACAGGCTACGACACCCGTTGCGCAGGATAAACGCTCAATGTAGGTGTAAATTATCCATACCATGTTGCTCCGGTCATGTCCAACCGCCAGGAACCATCATGTAAGTGTCAAAAGAATTCAATTAACTTGTTTAAGTAAAGACAGAAACTCAGTTAAAGTGTGTTTTGTGTCGTTGAAGCGACTAACCACACCACAACTTCTGACTTACAGTTTTGTATGAGGACCAGAGGACGTAGCAACTGACTTCCACTTTGCCAGCAATCTGATTGGACAGACCGGGACAGACGTCTCAACCCTCAAAATTATCCGGAAAAAGCTAGCGGAACACCGGAAGTACTGTGCTAAACCTTTTAAATAAAGGCTTCTATAAATGGTAAATTCTATTGACATAAGTGTTGCTTCCCTAAACATCACAGTTGAAAGAGGTACATTGTTCGAATATTGCACCTATAACATTGAGGTAGCTCCCTGTGTCAGTTTTTAATAGGCCTAGCCTACCATATTACATTTAACTTTACTATAAAAACGTGGTTTTTAAATGTGTATTAATCCTACAGTTTATTAGAAATAATGTAAACTCTCAAAAGTTGCATGTGGGAACTGATAGCCTAATGTTTTTTTGATTGTAGCCTATATTTTCCCCACCCCTATAAAAAACGTGGGGCATCGGACATAACTCTAGATGTCAGGAAAGGTTGACCAGTTAAAGTTAAGAGTGCAGCAAGGTAAGTGCATGTCACATTGACAAAACCAAAAGTGCAGAAATGCAACCACATCACATTTAGAGAAGATCAACATCTGCACCAAAGAAACGTCTTAGTTTGGAAGCCTTAACCGGAAGCGCCTTTTAACTCAATCTCATCTTCACTTTAGTGGGGAATCCAGGTGTCTGTAATCGTGGGTTTCACATTTCAAACAGCGAAGTGAGCTGGCTGGGCTCTTGGATAGAAACTGATGGGTGGGCATTTGGCCCATCAGCCTTCTTTTCGTTTCACTTGGGGTTTTATGAGTAGACCTCACGTGGCTGCCCGAACACGTGTAGCCTACTCCACAAACACACCTTAAAATGTGGAAAGACCTGTTGTAGGCTAGCTACTAGAGATATCTCAAGTCGGCCTGTACGCAGTGTCATCAAACAACGCATAATTTCAATAGGTTAGTTTAGATTAAATTTCATTTAACCAAAAGAGAACGTCAAATATTATTCTTCAGATAAATTAAGATGGTAGCTTAATATTTTATTTCGTTGTAACAGAAACCAAAGTCAAGGGTGGGACGAGGTGTGGCATTGGGAATGTGATGTGGGACTGACCAGATATGATGACTGTACAAAGTTAAACAGCCAATAATGCTGAAGAAATTCTGATAAAACTTGTTTGATTTGGCAAATTTAGCTTTTTAAATTGATCTTTTATTTCTTATTTTTGCATTATATATCCATGTAGCCTAATTAATACCTAATTAACAAATAACATTACCTAATAGTATTAATGTTATTTGCAATAATCAGTCAAATGTTTCCTAAAATCTAGATCCTTTGTTCTTCTTTTTGTTGTTGTTGAATGTCTCAAGCTCTACACATGCATCCCTTTTCCCAGTCTATGTCTCTCTGCCTGCCCCCCCATAAAGATTTTTTTTGAGACACTTTTGATAAAATTAGCTAATTTGTTTATTAAGATCCACGAGAAGCTAATTATGGCTTTAAGTTTCCATGAAACAACAAAAACCAAAATAAAATAGCATTTTTGAAAATGCAAAGCACAAAACGACATTTAAGAAAATAACTCATCCATAGGGGAGTGTGTGTGTGTGTGTTTTAAAACAACAAAACACAAGGGGAGAAAAAAAATATTAGGCTATTCATTTTGTCTAAAAGCCACAAAAAAAGTTTCAACCAAACGAAAAATTGTAATATTTCATAGAATATTAAGATTTGAGCTATTATTGTCCTTTGGGAAATGTTTCATTTTGTGAGTTGTTGTACTGCTCTTATTTCTCTTTCAGTACCATTTAAAACAACAACAACAAAAAAAAGAGGGCCAAAACTTTCATTTTGGCCCTAAAAGCCATTTATTTGTCAATGGCATTTTTCTAATATCACAGCACAAAAAACATATCCCATAAGGGATAAACAAACAACTATTTACAATATTATCATAAAGTATTGTTGGACAAGAAGAAATCATTTAAAGAGTCTGAAATTTTTTAATGATTATTGAAAAAATGATCTGGATCTTGCCCCCTTTGTTTGGCTATAAATGTAAATCTGATCCAGTGTACAACAGTTTACATTTTAACTTTACCTTTAATAACAGGAAAACAAACAAACAAAACGGAATCTACAGTTTTACCAAGCCACTTTAGAAACTCCATATATTATCCATAAAGACAATAGTGATATATGTAAAAAACTACAGCATTTTTGCCATGTGCAGATCCACATGTACAGTCCCATTTGTAAAACCTATGTTACTGTAGCCATTAGGTAGTGATTAGTGGAGGCAATGACAGGTTTTCCTCTTCATCAGCAGGCCTCTCTTGGGAGTACCAGTGGCTCCATCCAGCCTATTAACAGTCCCCAACATGAGGAGGGAGGGGAGGGGTGCCTCCCATGGTGCCTGCCCTTAACCACACTACACACACTTTCATTAGCGCGTTAGCTAAATGATTGGCCTCAGGATAGCCCCCGAGCCTGGCAATGCACGTGCAGGCTTACTGGTCAATTTATTCATTTATTCACCGATGTCTACATTCACACTCTTGATTGCTTACTATGGTGAATTTGGGTATGTTTTGTAGAAACTGGATGCTCACAGGATTAAGAATCATTGCAAGGTAGAGGCCACAGAAAAATGATAGTCTTCTTTCACTGTCACAGTACTTGCAGTCAAATGACATATACACACTATCAGGTTCAAAACTAGTTCAATTAATAGCTGTCAGTTCTAAAAAGAAAATCTAAGCACAGTTTATATATTCTTGGCTATCTAAATGCTGCCCCTCAAAGCAGATTGCCCTTTTGAGGTTCTCTGAAGAGAGGGTATTCACTATCAGTGCATTATCCACTTAAAATAATACTGCTTCAGATCATTGACTGTGCCACGTTGAACCACTTGATTGAGTTAAATTAATTTATGACAGGAGTCAGTGTTTTAGCCAATCAATCCTGCTAACTTTGATTGTGCTGCTTGACCTTATTTCAATAGAATACGTGTTTAAAAAAATGAAGCAAGAGGCTCTAAAATACCTGCTTTTATTAGAAATAATCTGTAATTTACATGTGAATGCCTGCTGGATGAGCTCCGGTGTACAATCTGTAAGAGCTCACAGCTTTGTCAGCGTTGAGTTTTCAGTGAATCAACCTGACAATAAAGTTACGCACTTAATGAAAGATGGATGACAAAAAAAAGATATCCTTTTTGGCATAATTGATGTCCGTATCACAAGCTGTCATGATGCTTCCCCCTCAAAAGGACTACACCAAATTAAGCAACATGGAAATCTCACATTGACACTGGCATGTGTAAAATGAGTTAAATCTACTTGTGCGGTATCTTTGGAACATGTTAATTAGACCCTGGAATTAAAATTACAACAGTTGGTCTGTGTAATTTACATAGAGGTCATGTTGTGCTAATATTGCACTCGTTGAAAAAGACAGCCAGCAACAATATGGTTAAGTCTGACCCACTGACATTTTCAGCTCCAAATTATGCACATTGTGTGAATTAAATTAATTAGAGAATTCATTAAGAAATATGGCTTGCGGAAACGAGTATAATATTTAGTTATGTGATGTAATTTTATTTCATTGTTAATGCTAATTTGTTTCATAACACTTCCTGCGGTAGATCTCCCCCTGTACTAACTATGATGTATGTAATTTGTTAGCCATTTAATTAATTATGATTAGAATCGGTGGATGTTCAGCTTGTTTTGACAGATGGTTCCCATCAGTGAGACCTTTGCACAATTAACTTCCCATTTCTTTCTGTTTGTTACTTCTTGAAGTTTGTGTAGAAAATATCCACTGCATATGCATCACTTGAAAGCTTTACTATGGATAGATCAGATGAAGAATTATCTGTAATTTGTCCAATAACACAAAGCAGGTAAACATCTTTGATTTATATCATAAGCTTTCTCTAAGTTCTTCACTTAGTGTTGCTTTCTTTTATGTGGATTCTCTCTCGTGTAAATGTTTGATGTTATCATGGGACTTATATTAATGCTGTTTTTCTCACTAAATAAGAGAATCCTAAAATATTTATTACTTCACTACATTATCATCTTACATACTGACTTATGTATTTAAAGTCTTTATTATTAACAGATTATATTACTCATAGTTTGCCATCTTTAGGGTTTGAGTCACAGCAATTCAAATGTGTAAACTGGAAAATTATTAGAATGCTGTGTGGTACACCTTTGCTGTATTTGTGTTAGTCCACAAGATGGAGCTCTAACGCTGTTTAATAGTGCACACTATCTGATATGAAGATCTCAGATGCAAGGACTAAAAACATGCTCTTTAAAAAAAAAGAAGAAAAAAGAAAAAATAATTTACTGTATGAAAGTTTTGAAAAATAATATGATAAAAAATACACATCAACTTACAAAGCACTGCCATAAATGTTCAAATATATATGTATTTTGTAATCTGTTTTGAGATTTGGTATCAAACTATGGCGTCTGTCATGATATTATATAAGTGTCGGCACATCATTTCATATTATTGTATGATGGTCTTGTGATTAAGTATAGGATTTTTATTAACCTTTTTGTTCTTTTATAAATTTATTTATTGGAAATTGAAGATATTTCTATGTGGCAAAATACATTTGAAGCAACCATTTTTGTGTTTTCCCAGTATTTACAAAAAGAAGAAGGGTCAAAAAGGACAAACAGTGCGAGTGAGTTAATTTTCTCAAGTTGGTGTATGTGGGTTGAGGATATGCTTTGAGAACTAAGTCACAAGAGTCTTGCATTCAAAAAAATATTGAATGGATTGACAGTTTAAACATGGAAAATTATAGATGTTTAAGTCTGCATGTGTGACAGACCAAGTAGTATTTCACCAAAATGAATAATGCCTCTGTTTAAGTAGTCCACCACCTCTATCATTTTTCCAGGTGACATGAAGGTGATTCTGATTTGGCTCCCACTGGATATGACTTAATGTCTGACATAAAAAATAACTACATAATTTGTCTCAATCCAGAGGGCTGACTTGGCATGGACAGCAGCAGTCCTAAATGTCACTCTGTAATGAGTTCTGGCCAAAGGTACACAGTTAGGACAGTGCCCGCTGGCACCTGTGATGCCCAGTGGCTAGCTTTTTACCCCACAGCCATTTGGATAACCCCAGTTTTCTTTGTGCACACTGCCGTACACGATTTGCATCCAAACAAAAAGTTTTAGTATTGTGAAGTTTCTTCTTGCCTTGGCAATGGAGTTCTGCAGAAGAAAGAATACAACACTGCACTAAAACAAAGCAGGAAAGGATGAATGGTGTAAATAGAAAAGAAGATGCGGTAAACCCCTTCCGCCTCTCAAGATAAATTTATGCACAGAGGATACAAATTGTATATATATACAGTAGTTTCATAGTGCAGCCTCTATGACTCACCATCACTGAACCCGCTTAGGTTTGAAGATAGCTATGACTAAGATCTGGATGAACTAAAATTATTGCACTGACCAGATAACAGTATGATCCACCAAAGCTGCTATCTTAAATGAATGCAGGAAGACTTTCAGTTTTGAGGAACTTGACTCCTTTTGTCTGACTGCTGTGGTACCTATTGGCAACACGCCGGGTTTATTATCTTACAAAGGCACAGGAGATGAGGGAACATTGTATCTAAATTAGCTTTTTCTATTTCCTGGTGAATGAAATCAATTCCATCCTTTTATGTTACTTTTCATCTGCCTTTTGTCTTGTTGCAGAATCTTTTCTCTTTCTCTCTCATTCATCTGTTTTGCCCTTTCCTTGATCTGATAGCATTAAACATATAATTAAGTCATAAAGGAGGGGACTGATGAGTGTAGCAGATGGTAATTGCGTCCTACATTTGAATGAAATGATATGCATTGCTACAATTTACAGCCTTCGCCTCATATTTTATTCAGCAACCTTTTATCTCTTTTCCCGCAGAATTATTCTGCAATAAATTTAGACATCTTATCAATAGCTGGAGTGATAGTGGCAGAAACATGGAAAAAATGAGGCTCCACCGTTTTATGCTGTTTAAAATAATTTTCCATAATAAAGGAGCTATCAGAGCTGCTCTATCACCGTAGAGGGGCGGATATTCCTATTCCTGGTGAGGCTGCTGTTGGTATGTGGACAAGCTGTCACTCTCCTGTTAGTTTGAAGAAATGTAAAAGGACAGCAGGAAATGCTTTTGTGAAGTTCAAAGGATGGATTTGTCAATGTAGCAACATAGCAAAATAACCCAGAGAGCAGAAAAGAACTAAGAAACAATAACAAGATATTTCACTTTTAATCTTTTATCTGTACAAGAGTAATTTGAAGCATAAAAAGTCAATTTTGGATCAGTATTTTTGAGATTATACTTCAATTTAATAAATTTTATTTCCATTTTAAGGTGTTTTTAAAATGTTTAATAATACTTGTTTACCTCTCTAGAGTTGAGCAGTACACTTTGATAAAGCCACAAACTAAGCTACAACTATGGTACACCTCTCTAAAACTGTTAAACTGGAAAGATTTGCTCCAGCCCTTTTCCATTTGACTGAAATGGACCATTTGAAAGAACCCACTGTCTTTACAGTGTAGTCAAGTCAATGCAGCAATCTGTAATTCAGCAGAAAACTTTTCATGCCAAATTGTAATGCAATCAGACTGCCTGTTTTGCTTAAATAATCATCCAGTCTGTCCATGAAATGGCAGCTTAAAGATGAAGCACATGCACTTTGCTTTGTTGTCCACCTTCCAAATGGATCCCTCCTTCACGTGATCATTTGTACCTCCAGTAATTCTTCATGAAAACTTCACTCCTGTAATGGCAGCAAGCAGAACAGTTGAGTGGAGAGATGCCAGAAGGCGCTTTTTGTTCCACTGACATGCTTTCCTTTCACCATTCCCTGGTGAAGTGCTGGACTCCACTGATATTTGAGAACTGGTAACCGGGGTGATATAGGTTTAATTCTCATGTTCCCTTCGACCTGCCAAGTACAGGCAGTGAGTGCCAGCTGGAAGGCTTTCCTGTCTTGAGGAGAGTGAGGGTGGGGGTATTAACAGGGGCAGAAGAGATGAGGGCAAGTATACAGTACAGACACAAGTGCTTCTAGACCTTGAAGGTGCTACAGAAGTGCCTTTCACATTCAGATACCCCAGGCACTTAGCGTTTAGTCGTGATGCAGGTCCATTACCTTTAACTATAAGTGCTTATGTTTGGTTACCTGTTAATACAGCTTTTCTAGCTTGAAAGGAATCTACCGGGGGTGACCCAACTCTATTTATTGATGCTTTCTGAGTTTCCACTTGCTGGTAATAGACTGGAAAACACAGATAATATGTTTGATCGATCATCTTGAACAAATTTCATTTGTCGGGATCAATAACAGTTTACAGTTGACAGAGCTCAAAGAACTACTTTTATGTGTGTTTTTTTGATTGAAGCTTTCTTGGCAAGCCAGCAACGTGAGGCGCTCCACACCAGGCCCATGTGGCAAGCATGGACTCTTCTGTTCTATTATTGCCAGCAATCTGTATTTAAAACTAATATCAGTGTGTGCTGCATGGCTTGGGGCAAAAGGCACCAAACCAATCTGATATACAGCATGTGTTTCTTTTCGGTTCCTTGTGATGGGAATTAGAATGTGAAAAATAACAATTCTTGTACATTTTTCACTGGTATCCATTTTTTCATTTGAGAGTGTGATGATTAGATTTTTTTTTTCCAGCAGCGTGATTTGTATTATGTTTTCACTGTGTTCAAAACATAATAGAAAAGTGATGTGGAACCAAAGGGAAAAAGAGGAAATTAAATGACGTGCAGAGCAAAGACGTTTCAAAGGCTCAACCTTTTGCGCTTTTCTTCATGTTTCTGCTTTTCATGATCATGCTCTGCGGAACACCCTGCAGACATGCGAGCCCTTGCTCGGTGTCATACAGTTCCTGGCCAGGCTGCTACCTTCTGCACACACAGACAAAACAGCATGAGATGGGAAGTCCACATGGATAAACATTTACTACGGTAGGTGTTGCTTCAGGCAAGTGCTATTCAGGGGGAATTTACTGTGTGTACACCGATGCTACGGCAATAACCTTCTTATAGAAGTCTTTTTTGCAAAGCTTTTTCCTTCAGAGCAGTAAACGGGTTCATGTTAGATTCAGTATTATAGGCTACATGTACTGTATGTTTATGAAACTTATAAAAAAGGAAAATAAATAGCAATGTTTAATTGTTGTCAGAAAAGACTGAAACCAAGAATAAACAGGTTCTGTCAAAGTCTCCAAAACTGTTAGAGCTTCACAAGAGAAGTCATGATAAGTCCTATATTTATGGTATGAATGTAGGGGAATATAGTCCATTCAAACTAGGACCTGTTTTACTAGGTAATGCTGTTCCTCCAACAAACAAATTAACAAAAACAGAAAAAAAAATAATACCCACCTGTTTCAAGAAATTTCTTAAAATGCATTAAAAAGTTGTTTTGTGCCAGCCTAAGGTTTCCCCAAGTCAAATGTGCAGTTGTTATATATTATTTACTGCCATTTTTACAAAGTTTATGGAAGAATAACCGACATGCTGGCAGTGCTGAATTTAGGGCATACACAGAAACAAAGGTTTTTGTGTGTGCCCGAGAAAAGTCAAAGAAACAAACAATATTCTAAGAGGGTGAAAAAACACAATTGCTAAAGTAGGACCGACCCCAATGCCAACGGGTGGTATCAGCTTGATTTGTATAAGTTTTCTGGAACTTTACAGTGCAGTTGAAATAGAAACCCCACAGATATACAGTAACAGGAATTATTTTACCATGGTGAATAAATTCTGGGTAAAAAAAGTTCCTGGAAATGTTGGTGGAAAAGCGCTGAAATGAGGTCTTCGATTACTGAGTTCAAGAAAGCACTGTTACAGATTCTGAAAAATTACAAATAACACCATATAAATTAGATGTTAACCGCTTATTTATGAGCTCACAGTGATCGTCTCATGATGACGAGAAAACAAAGCTTGTTAAATTGTGATAAAGTTGCTGTATGTGGTTATCGCAAGAAAAGGCCAATTTCCAGGAATAATAAGAAAAATCAACTTGTTATCATGTGAAAACCAGCTTTATGATCTTGAGATAACGGCATCAACAATAAATAATTGCAGAAATGGCCGCTCTTTGTAATGTAACAAGTTTTTGTTGATAACATTGTGGCTGTAATTTATGTTTGCTGTAACTGTTCTCGCCTGATTCTCCAACTTGCTAGGAGAATTGATGCAGCGCTGAGCTACTTCTGTTTGATATCTGTGAATTACCAAAGAAGAACACTAGTGGGTTAACAGACACATCTTCATTGAACCCATACCTGAAAAGGTCCATATTGTTAATATGTTCACACTTTTATGTTGAAATCAAAAATATATACATGAATAAATAATGGAGTTTTCCATTATGTGGTCAGGTATGTATAATACAGATTTACCTTCTTTTTCATAATGTAAATGGGACGTGTAAAAAAAATACTGTAACTTTGTTATTGTGTCTGTATTGCATATTATCTGCGGTAAAATAAAAATGGGGTTTTATTTGTTTTATGTATAGTTGTTGGCTATTTCTAAATGGAAGGATGAATGTTGAATAGGAATGCAAACATTTACATTGCCTTGTAAAAATCTTCCACGTTTTGGTGATAATTTTTGAAACACAAAAAATGTAAAAATTAAAAATACACGATTAAAGGTATCTGTCTTATTAATGATGGTCAAGAATAAAAAAAGGTCAAATTCAGCAAAAAAGAAGTCAATCTAAAAAGAAAAAAACCCTAACAAAAGCCAGAATAATGTAAAGTAATGATGAGAGAGAAATAAGAGAAAAAATAAAAAAGAGCAATCATTAAAGAAATCAATTTTTGACATACCATTTATTTTTTCTTGAATATTTTAATTGTATACAATGATTTGCTTATTAAATACAACATTCCTTTAAACATATTTAGCCATGCTTAAATGAATGAAAAATCTTTCACTTTGAATTGGGCTCAACAAATATATGGATGGTTTCCCCCAAAGATATATATAAAGGGAAAAACCATTTGTCAAGGCATTTATATTGTAGGTATCACAGCCAATTCATAGATATTGCAATGAAAAGTAGGTTCTTTTATGTAGAGTAGCTTGTTGCAAAGTTTGTCATTTCCTGGGAAGGTAATCTGTGACTGCCTTTTTCTTGACAAAATAAGCCTGGTCATTTTAAAAATGACACAAAGACCCTGATTCAAAAGAGGAGTCTGCACAGAAACTTCAAACAATGAGCTGAGTGACATAAACCTCTGTGAAGCTCAGGGCACCTGCAAAGTTGAGTTAAAATTTTCTTTGTATCCATATCCAAATGATGACATGACTATAAAAGTTTTGATCCCTTTTTACTTTAAAAACACTGATTCTTGTCACTTTAAGGATTTAACCATTTTAGAATATTAAGAAGAAAAAAAACAAACAAAATCAACACGAAAAATGTCAAAAAGATGTCCCTAACTAATCATGTAACTTGAATAGCTCTCACCCATACAGTAACATTTTGCTTCAGTGTATGACCTCATTTCAATTGTTGACCCGACTCCTCTAGACTAGAGCCGTAATGACCAGTGCTGCTGGTGATGATTGTGCCTTTTTGCAGCCCTGCTTTAACTGCAGGCTGTATGTGTGAGTGCTGCGAGGCTGTATTCACAAGGAAGGGCAAATACTTGGAGGACAATGCATGAAGACTGCTGGTCCCTCTGCCTTAGATTTGGCACAGGTTAGGGAGAGGCATGAGATGCATATTGTTTGTGTTCATTTGAATAAGGACAAATGTCAGATTTCCATGGCTCCAGGCTGCCTGCATGTTAGATGATCAACTCTTTTGGGCCCCTGGATGTGGGGTCATCAGTAGCGCTTCCAGGTCACTGTCACTGCATGCCGGTTTGGGGCCATAATTGACCTTTTGACAGAGCACAGGAGACAGCCTTTCTCTGAGGGCAGGAATAATCATTTCAGATTTACTTGTGGCTGTGCTTATGTTTGCTAATTAAAATGTTTGTTCTGTTACAAATTTCATTTGTGGTCTAAGAAACATTTATGTAGTCACTGATATTCTATTATAGGTAGTTAGAAAGTTATGACGGCAAAAATGTTAAAACTGATGTTAACAAAAGCCCGGGATGATCAAAGTTATAGCTGCTGTTTTACAAAAAGTCTTTGATCAGTACGACTAAAAATGTGCCATAGGTGATGAGTGTATATCAGCTATTTGTGATTCTTTACAGGACTTAGCATAACATGGGTAAACGTATTCTTTAATATGTTTAGTTAACATTTTGTGATGTTTGAACAACTTAGCCAGAAGCTCTGGTGGCGTACTGTAAAAGTGCCACCATTCCCTGTTGTTCTGGTGTGTGCGGCTGTAGAGAAAGGTTGAATACTGCCTGTATCCCACAAGCCCTTGAGCTCCCTCAGGCTTCTTTCCGGTTCAGAATCTCCAAAGAAGCGTGCGTTTACCCTTGACTGTGCTTGTTATTCCTCACAACATAACACCCACGGCCATGTCTCTGTTTTTATAGCTTATAACATTAACTTTCATTCACACAGCACACTTTGCTTACATAGAATATTTTCTTTGTCATATTTGAAATTATTTCTAATACTCAACTTGTGATATTTCTTCTTATGTATCTTTACTTAAGATTAGGACATGCTGAATAGTGGACTTTAGTTCCTCAACTACCAACTAATGCCATAAAACATGTTTCCCCTCACTTACACAGTGCTTGAAAATGCTACGGTGTTTCAAGCACTATGTATCAAATCCAGTTGCATGAGTCTGAAAGTGTTGAAAAATGCTCCCAGCATCTTTGCTTGGATCTTTTGAGCATTTACACACACACACACACGCACACATGCACACGCGCGCACGCACACACAGACACAAATAGAAAGAAAAACAGCAAGAATGCCAAGGGCCAGGCCTTTGAGACCAGGGTATTACATTATTAATTAAAATACAAGTCGCCTTGTTGCCCATGGGTATACAACGTAACACACTTGATTGAATCAGGTAGTGGCAGCCCAGGCCTTTTTGTATTTTGCGCTTGAAGGGACGAGAGAAATTTGAGCTTGGCTGTATTACTCTACACACAAAAACATGTTTGGAGAAACAGTTTTGAGCTGTCATTGAAAGCTATGGAAGATTTAGAAGCCAGTTTAATTCCCACGCAGGAGCCAAGCTTGAAACTTTCTTCACATATTTTGAGGTTTAGATATCAAGCTTTGATGGGAGTGTATTTCTTTGTTCTATAATCCTGCATTTGCTCCATTTGACAAATACACCAAAGCATAACTTGCAACAGTGTTTTGGGAGGACATCACCTACTGAAATCAATATTTTGCCATTTCAAATGTAGAGATTAAAATCTGCACCAACATTTAATGAGCTCTTCTTTTCCTCATGCTCCATCTTAGTTTCATAACATTCAGTTTAGCAAAAAACAAACAAACAAAAAAACACTACAAAAAACCCTCAAAATTAAATACTATAATCATTCACATCATACTTGCAAATTTGTGATCAGATCTATTTACTAGATTTGGATTTATTTGGGTATGTGCTTCTCAGTCTATATATTTGACTTTATATAGTTTTGCAAATGAAAGACCCTCTGTCTCTTATTTTCAGCACCATCTTTTTATTAAAGTTTAACATCCCAGACCACAATCTTAAATTTCTGTTTGATGCAGCAAGAAAATATCAAGACCAATTTAAAGCAATGATTACAAAGAATATTTTTAAACACAAAGAATATTGCTGAAATGGTCAGTTCAAGACACTACATGGAAATGCAAAGAAATACAAAGAAATGCAGTAAATTAGGTAAACCTTTTGTCCCTTGCTTGTTCACTTAGTCTCACACAGAGTGGATTCAACAGATCATTTTGTTGTGGAGTTGACATGTGTGCTAATTTATAATGTGAGGGTAAGTCACTGTTAAGCATACACATTGACTATGTTTACACTCCAGGCCAAAGTGGACCAAATCAGATTTTTTCCAGCTGACTGTTTAGTTTACAAGTAAAATGTGATACTCCAGTATAATCATGCGGTGACCCCAATGTGGCCCCAATATGGCCCCAATGTGGCCCCAATGTGACCTCGATGTCACTTGCATGCGTAGTTTGATAGAGTGAAAACAAAGTAAGTTGACCGAAATACGGAAGGAAGTCACTACTACACGAGAAAACAGCTACATAGTTAAAGGATTTAGTCATTAAATTATAGAATGAGTTTATTTAATTAATCAACCAGTCATAAATAATATCAAATGCACTTTATATTCTAAATGCAAACATAAGGTAAAACACATGCAGTCAAAACAGTAAAGGAGCTAGTCTACATGTCTGAATATGTTTCTAATTACAGGACACATCTTTGTCTACAAATGCCACAAGTCCGTCAAAAGCACTAACGTTTCACACCTTACCTGTTAATATCTGGACACCATACCCCATTTATAAATTGGTTATGTTTGATGCTGGGGGAAAACAAACACTGAATACAAACATTGACAGAAACGGAGAGAAACGCCTCGAACAGGCTGTGTGTGCTCCCGCGTGGCCGATCAGTTTCTGGCAGACGATCTGTTTATGGTAGCCTGACGTAGCCATACTCAATTCTAGTCAGAATGTGAGTCTTATACCGCTCCATTGGGCTGTGATTATGGGGCGTGTTTCAACCAAAGACAGTAGAAGAAATGGACCGCGGCATCACGTAGAAATCAATGGGGACCCTCAAAGCCAATTTCCAACCG